>CABHPH010150812.1:0-27069 GCA_902168325.1 Peromyscus nudipes
AAAAAAAAATGTGTAAAGGCCTGTTGTTTGAAGTAATTCGACTTCACTGTTACATAAATACATGATGGTTCTAAATGCTATTTTAAATTTTTAATTTTGTAATAAGCTCTTTATATTTAGGTCCAAACTGTCATTCATTAAGAAACATGAGAGAAAATTTTAATAAATTAAATCCCCAACAACTGTCATGATGTTGGAGAAAGCTGTCTCTGGTCTTGGTTGGGGGAGGGTTGTATAAAAGAAAATCAGTGTGTGTGAGTAAGAGATAAATTGGGACTTTGAAAGTGCTAAGAGACTCTGGCAGAAAAGGGACATTGATAACAAAGTCAAGGGACAAGGGGGTGGGCACTTTTGACCTCCTAGAGAACTTATATTCAAACGGAATCTGCTGAGGATCCGTGAGACAGCTCAGTGGATAAAGGTGCACTGTTAACCCTGACATCCTGAGTTTGTTCCCTGGGACCCCTATGATGGAAGAAGAAAACTAACTCCTATAAGTTGTCCTCTAACCTCCACATACACGTGTGTCATGGCACACACACCCACACATATGCATATGTGTGCGCATGCAAGTATACACACACTAAATAAATAAATGTTTATTTAAATAAAGGTTTAAAAGTATTTAAATGTTTATTAAAATAGAGTCTACTGCCTTATGACAAGCTGTGGTCTGGATGTCTTGTGAGTATCCTCCGATAGTCCATACGTAAAGGCTTGGTCCCCCTAGAGGCAATATTGAAAGGTGCTATGGACTTTGAAAAGTGGCTCTGATGGAAGGTCTCAAGGACATGAGGCAGGAGGTGAGACAGACCTTTGAAGGAGACTGTAGGACTCTACACATCCCCATCCCATTTTCTTCCATCAGAATGTGCTGTTCTCACCAGAGTCCAGACCCCACGTACTTCCCAATCTTGGATTTGAACCTCCAGAGCCAAAACAAATCCCTCTTTGCTTCACGCATAACCTATGTATTTCACTGTAGTGGTGAGAAGCTGATTGGCACAGTAAGCAATAAATACAGCATCCCTGGACCAAATCAACCGGAAGCTAAAAATACTATTTTTGTGTAACACTGAAATTCTCCACTAGGCAGGCAGCAGGACTAGGTGAGCTCCGTGAGTCTGCTTTACATGGACCTAGTCAAACACACTGAACACTTTTACCAAGTCAAGGAAGTGTGAGTCAATAGAACTGTCAACGATAGGCATGTATATGTTGATGCACAGCATCCATATTACTCGTGACAGCATCAACTTGATTTCTTCTTTGGCATACACCCTCGTTCCTCTGGTTGGATTGTGGATGATCCAGGGCCTACCCCTTTTAGTCTCTGTCCCCACAAATGAATATTCCTGGAGACAAGTCTTTCTGCTGAGACAGCCAGAACATAGGCTTGATACTCCTAAATCCCACCATAAAGGAAATCGTGTCCCTTGCTTCCTGTGTTAGTCAAAACGAACTAAGAGATGGAGAGAGCTGACACCCAGTGACTACCCTGTACCTGCCCACACTTGTTCTGTCAGCCAGGTGAGCCAGGACACCTCTTCTGTGCCTTAGCAAGTTTGTGTAGATTTGCAACCAAGTGGTCCTGGACCATTGTCAAAGGATGAAGGCTAGATATTCAAAGAAGCTGAACATCTAATTCATTGTAAGTTTCAACATACAAACCTTGAAAGGGCTGGAGTACACTGGAGAATGCTGACATTTTCTCAACACTTTTATCCTCATTGTGGCCTAGATTATGCTGGGTACATTTTTCTCCTCCTTTTCAGTCTCGGTTGCCCCTAAGTCCTCACAAAGGACCCTCTCCATTTTTCTTCCTCCTCTAAGATGAAATAGGGACCCCCTTCCAATGATCCTCAGCCATCCTGATGGTGAAAAGATGCCTATGCTTCCTCCTGGCATTGTACCCACATGCATCTTGCCACATAAGTTATCGTCAGTAGATGGACTGGAAACTTTTCCTAAGTGAGCAAAAAAAAAACCAGAATTCCAGAAACTGTTTGACCAGCTGTCCAGGTTAGGAGTTATAAAACCTCTGTCCAGGGCTCACCTCAAAGTGTTTGAGGGCTGTTAGCCAACACACCCTGAGTCTCATCATGACACACGTAAGTATTCTGCATTTCTGGGTATTTTTAAATCTTTAATTAGATTTTCCTACAAAACCTTCAAAGGTTGTTCATTTTTTAAGTTTTAACACAACCCGCATGCCCCATGGTTACAGAAATCACATTGGTAATAATCCATGTTTTCTCATGTTCTCTAGGACAAAATAAGACACGGGGGAGATAAATACAGACATACATTCATATCTGGGTCACTGTCTAATTCCATCTAATTATATTAATCACAGCATCCTCTTTTATAAAAGATTAAAATGAGTTCCCCAAAGGAGTAAATCTTCTGCCAATTGCCCCTGATAGTGAGAGTCATGTGTAAACAGCCCCTGCCATGCGCTCACAGAAGCTTAGGGACAGCCCTGCTGGAGCCAAGCACAGCCACTCACAACAGAAAGGAAGCAACTGGTCCGCTGCCCACGGTGCCACCTCCACACAAAGCCTCACACTTTGGGACAGGAAGAGAAGAATAATGCTATATCCACGGGGAGCTGCAGGGGGACTTTTCAGGAGGCAAAATGGCATTACTGGAGTTGGAATTTGGCCAGGACACTGGGGCTAAATACCGGGACTCTTAGGAAAAGTGCCCTGCAATTGTTAATGGCCTCGAGTCATCGGGACCTCAGTTTTGTGTCTTCTATGAAAAGAAAAGCTGATTAGATCACCGGAGTCAATCTCACGGTGGGCTTCTCTAGCCTCTGATTATCCAGCTACGCGCTAATCACCACCAGATCACCCTGGTTAAAATTAATGACAGATTAATGTGCTCGCCAAGATATCAAAGCACCAAAATATATACCTCAATAATATAGCACATATATATTTTTTCACTTGTTCCCCAGGGGATTAATTTAGAGCCACAGCAATTTCTACTTGGGCTGAATCAAGCTGTTTTAAAGAGTACATAATATACCAATTATCCTATTGCCCTTATCTTTATGAATCTCCAAAGGGTAGAGAACCTAAGTGGGGTGATTACATTTAACGCCACATCTCTGAAACCACAGTCCTGTTTCAACAGATCATCTTTGAAAAAAAGAAAACAAATTGCCCTGAACATTAAATCTTCTGTGTAATTTACTAAAAGAGTTACCCATAGCAAGACTTCAAACACAATTCTGCCTCTCCTTCTCCTTACAGAAATCCCACCCTATTTAGAATTCTTAAGGGAATGAGGAAATGCCATCTTCATTGAGACAGTAACAAAAATCATAAAAATTAGTGTAGCCATTATGAAACGCAGTATGGAGGCCTCATCACAGAATTAAAAATGAAATGTTTTAAACTGCCATGCACGCCTATGAAAGAAAATGTTTCTCATATAGTGCACGTGAACTGTATCCTTTAGAACAGGGAGTTGGGACAGATAGATCATTGCAAAATCAAGCGGATAGGCTCTACCTCTCCCTGGTCATTCCACCTTCAAGATCTCAAAATGGAGTTCTGGAGCCAAAGGCAGGAAAAGTACAAGTTGTAAGTCAAAAACAAAGCACAAAAAGAAAATACACGAAGCTCTTCTCCCCTTTTATTTTCTAAAATTTTAGTTTAATTTGAGCCTTGCCCAAAAAAAAAAAAAAATTTTAAACCCTGGAGCCACTTTGCTAAATGTTAGTTATGCCATCTAAGGTGGCGCAATTGGGGATCACCTGGGGTTCTAACCCCAGACTGCACACTAAAATCACCTACACAACTTTGCAAATATGAGTCTTACGGTCCAGCCCCTAGAGATGCTGATTCAATTGTCTGGGTTGGTGCCTCCACCGTCTGCTCTTTATTAAAATTCCTCATGTGACTCTAATGACTGACCTGGGCTTCTCTTGGGTTCTTCTTTCCCCTGAGTACTATCTCCCATCGATTTAATTAACCATCAGTTAACTAACACATCCAGTGCAGTGGACACGTTGGCTTGCTAGGGTTTTCCTGCAAACTGCCTCGAACAGTGGCGAGCAAGACGGCTCAGCAGGTAAATGTGCTTGCCGCCAAACCTGACAATCTGAGTTGGATCCCTGGGACCCACGTAGTGTAAAGAGAGAATTAACTCCTGCAAGATGCCCTCTGACATCTATAAGCACGTCATGGTATACACACACACACACACACACACACACACACACACACACACTCACGAATGCATTCATGCAAACCAAAGGTCAGACGTGTCCAGGCTCAAGAGTTCATCAGGATTCGGTTTCTAGAAAAATGTGGAGGACTGGTTCTGTGCCACACCCAGTTTCTTGTGAGTGCCAGCAAACCTGTGCACCTCAATTCATGCTTCTCCTTATCTGCTCTGCTTCTTAAAAATAATGGATTTAGGATGAATACAGGACCCATTCATCTCTAGATCACTTCCACCTTATATCTCTAATGACTCTTGTTCCAAAGGTGGATGCATCCTTTGCAGGCCACCATTAATCCACTACTCTGGGGGTGCTACTTTTAGCAAAAGCCAACAACAAAACACTCTAGGATCGAGTAATAGAGTAATTGAAGGGCAGGCTACACAGCAAAATAAGTCATCCAGGTGCCAGCCACCATGCAGAGGAAACACAGGACAGAGTCGGGCGCACCAGAGGATATGCCAAAGAAGCTAGCTATAAGACAGACAGCCCCACAGACAGCTCAGGCTCAGCTGACAAGTCATTTCTCCTCTAGTTACAGACTCAATGAATTAAAAGGCAACCACTACAGGACATGTTATACTAGTGCCTACTGGGGTATAGACAAGAAGTGTGTGTGTTTTGAGTGGCATTTGCAAAGGCCCACCATGACTTCTCTAGAGGTTATGTATATGTATTCCCAAGCACAAAGGGGGCCTTCATGTGTTCTGTCCAATAACCTTCATGCTTTCTCCCCACTGCACCCCTCAAAAAAAAAAAAAACCAAGTCCTCTGACCTAATGGGTTTTCAAGTATCCTCTTAGCAAATGCAAGACAAATGGAAGAGATGAGAAAACCACAAATGACTATTGCAGCTGTGATTTTGTCTTTGTACCAACCCATGGGACTTCCTTCTCTCAAAATTCTACTTAAAATCTTCACCAAGTCAGGACCCCTCCCCAGTCTAAGCCCAAGACCCAACTCAGTCCGTATCCATCAGCATAAACATTTAAATTGTTTAAAAAAAATGTGTCCTTTTTAACTGTGTCTGTTTCTTTCTTGGCATGTTTATCCCATGCATCCCCAGCTCTCTATAAATCCCAGTGAGGCTGAAAGCTCATCATAGGCAGAAATCCCGCCTCCAGCTCTATGGGGTTCTAGATGTTAACATCGTCCTGTCCTCAGAGGATGCTGATAACAGAGACAGTCATGTTAGTCCATCTCTGCTTCTCCTTTACTCATTTAACTTCTTTCAGAACTACATAGAAAGAACAAGAACAAGGAAAAAAAGCAGGATGAAGGAAGAGTTTCTGTATTCTGAAGTAAGAATGGCAGATCCTTGGTTGAAACGCTGTGATATTCTGATTACAAGTCAACAAAGGAGCCCTAGCAACAGACACGGCTGTCCCTCATCCTCATGGCAGTGGTCTCCAGATCCTCCATGAATACCAACTTACATTCCGATACCCTCACAAAACATTTGGATATCACATATTTGATAAGAGATTAATACCCTGTATACAAAGAGCTCCCACAACTCAATAACAGAATAGTTAACAGACCAGTCCATAAATGGGTAAAGACCTTGGACAGACATTTTTCCAAAGAGGAAGCAATTGGCCAATGAACTAAGAAAAGAGGTTCAACATCCCTGATCATCAGAAAGATGTAAATCAAGATGCACAACATACTACTTCATGGCCAGTATTTTTTTTTAATGGTGTTAATAGAGATGTGAGGAAATTGGTATGCGTGGGCATTACACATAACCCAGAACTTCACTTCTGGATCTATCCTGCCAAAAAAGCTGAAAGAGGAAACTCAGATGTACTCTCACAGCCACAGCCCATTCATCACAACAGCCAAAATGTCAGAGCAGCAGACTGATTACAGAGGGACAAACAGAGAAGTAAAATCTGGGGTACATGCATCACTGAATGGCACCCTTAAAAGGGGGGATTCAACACTCAAAAACACGTCAGCACGTTGAGAACATTACACACCGTGAAATAAGCCAGTCACAATAGGACAAATGTCATTTTATTCTATGCATATGAAGTACCTGGAGTGACCAAATTCCTAGAGACTGTGGTGGTCAGGGAGCAGGAAGGGGAAGTGAGAGGTCAGTGTGTTCTGTTTAAGTAAATGCTATTCATTTAAGTGTTTATGTAACGTCTGAGGTTTGAAGAAGCTCAACATTCTGGAGATCTATGGCAGTGCAGCCTGCACAGCAATTGGGATGTATTTAGTAGCACAGATGATCTAGTTTTCATTGGGTAAAGTGATACTATGCGATTTCTATTTTACCACAATAAAAATGATATGTATAAAAAACAGCCAGCACAGATTTTAAAATGATCTACATTATAATATTTGAAGTTAAGGCAAGTAGTTGGCATCTATCTTGCCTCTGAACAATACTGGAGGAAAAATTTACCACACTTGACCCACTTTTCTTTAAAAAAATAAATAAATAAAAAGGAGAGGGAAAAAAAGCTTTCTCTCTCACTCATCCCCAAATCTTCTCCAAATCATGGTAAACTTTAAATTACTTTTGACACCAAAAATAAAACTCTGTGTATGGGGGGGGCATACTTAAAACCATTTTTTGTCTTTTTTGTGGTTGGTCTATTTAACTTAGCATTCTGCCATTTTTATCATTTTAGCTCTGTGTCATTTTGCTTTCATACTTCTCATACTCTGTACCTCATATCCATCGCATTCGGAAATCTCCCAGCTCCGGTCCCTCTACCATGTCCCCACGTGGTGGGAGAAAATCTCTTTCCTCTGGGTTAACATTGTTAGAGCTACAACCGAGAGTGGCAACAGACTCAACAGACCTTCCAGCAGCCCAAGTTATGGACCCCCAACACCATTAATGAAGTAAATGCTTCAGCTCTGAGGAAAGCTAGGCCAACAGGTCAAGTCCAAAGATGCTGCAGAGCCAGAGCAGCAGTAAAGATGCTCCGCCTCCATGCTATTCCGAAAAGGAGGTTTTGTGGGAAGAGGGAGCAGTGGATATAGAAAGAAGAAAATGCACTCTACAGGAGCGGAAACACAAAAGTCAAAAGATTACGTTTACTCTCTCTTTGCATCCAGATTCAGACCTCTAAGGAACACGGTGGCAAAAGTACAAAAATACACTCCTTCCTTAGTCATGGAAGACTGGACAAGGATGAAATGGGATTCCACATAGCCTAAAATTCTTTATCACTTCCTGTTACTTACAGTATGTCTAATAGCAGCCAACCATATTGTTTTTAATACTATTATATGAGTTATAGTGAACAGTTCTAGAAGAGAAACAAGAAAAAGATCAAAGGTAATAATAAACAGCTTTCTTCCCTAGAGTCCTTCATAGCCTCGAGACTATTTACCAGTGTTTACAGAACTTATCATCCTGCAGTTGCGCCCAGGTTTGCACACCTTTTAAAACTTCTAGAGTCCCGATGCACACAGCCTCCTTCCTTCTGTTTCTATGAATGACCTGCAGACACATGTGCAAAGCCCTCTGTTCCTATGACACACTCACTTGGGTGGGACTTCAAAGGCTTTGGTTGTTTAAATGAACATCCATCCAAGCTTTGCAACATTCCAGAAGGTTCACATTCCAGATCATTCTCTCTACACACGTCCAAGGAAAATATACTTGCTCTTGTTTTTAGAAGGAAAAGAAGATGTGGAGATGAGTCCTTGGACAAAGCTTGCTTCTGCCTCAGGCCACTTGGTGGCACTGTTGGTTCCAGTTTGCTTCCTGCTCCAGGGGCTGGGTATGTCAACAGCCAACCTTAACAAGCACATGTGGCTCTTGCCCCATGAGGAACTTCATTAAGCCCTGGCAGCCTTAGAGAGACATCAAACATCTGTATTCCTCTGGCCTCCAGATCTGAATGGAAATCACCTGAGAAGAGCCTCTTCTCATCATACCCCCTTATTTTCTCTCCAGTTAGAGAGAGCCATTTCTATCCCAATGCCTCTCAGCTAGCCTCCATGGACCTTCCCTCTCAATCTAGTCAGGGCCTCCCATGAGGCATGGCAATCTGGAAAAGTGGCTTGAGTGCCAGTGGTAACAATAGGGAAGGACTTGGAAAGGAGATGGGATTTTTAGAAGTACCTGTATGCTGAGACTGTTTAACACAATAAAAAAATGCAATGCGCTTATTTTATTTGGTAAATGCTTTTATTTAAACCTCCCAACATACCTGTGAGAGAATCCCATTTTAGAGTCAAGGAAACTAGGAGTCATGGGGGTTAAGTACTTTCTTAAAAGCAGGCTTCCAGAATTTCTAGACCCAGGACTCTTGTCCAAGTCCCCAACACCATACCACCCTGTCACAGCAAATCTTATTTAAAGGCTCCCAATGAAAATCTATGCAGAGGTCCAGCATTCCTGAACATCAGTAGAAGGGCTAGACTAGGGCAGCCCACCTTTCACTGGAGTGTGTGGCTCTTACCTTCGCCTATCTTACCTTTACCTAACCCTCTCCGCATCTGCCCTGTAAACACACATCCTGCTTTTCATAGTGCTTCACTTGTCCTTACACAGACTCTTTGGGTTGTTATATACATATTCTTTTTTAAGATTTGTTTTTATTATTTTATATGTGGATGTTTGCCTACATATGGATATACGTACATGAGTACAGGTTCTGTGGAGGCCAGAGGTGTTGGATTCCCTGGAGCTGGAGTTACAGACAGTTGTAAGCTACCAGACATGGATACTAGGAACCAAACTCAGATCCTCTGGAAGAGTAGCAAGTACTCTTAACCACTGAACTACTTCTCTACCCCATATTATTCATGTATTCTATGATCTTGAGACAGCCAAAAACTCCACAAATTCCTCTTTTGATATTGCATCCAGTGCCTGAGACATACATTTTTACTTTTCTATATGGAGGTAAGTATTCATATTTTGGGGGTAGATTTCAGTTAGGGGAACAGCTGAGTCATTTGGGAGTAAAGCTGCCACATATGCTGGAGGAAAACGCTGAATTAAAGACAGGGTCCATTCACTGAGGCATTCAGCCAACAGAGGTGCGGGATAATACAGAGTTAGCTTCTGCCCCTAGGGCCCTGCAACCTCAAGGAGAAGACAAGCAGGGAAGTAAACACTTGGAATGAAACTGCTCCTGAGGAGATCTGGGCAGCTCTGGTTGCTCTGCGGCTGGGAGAAGCCATGGTGGACTTCTGGACTGCCTTAAAGTGGATAGTTTAAAAGCAGGTCCAGGAGGAGGGGGTACCAAACCCATTTGAGCAACAGCAATTTCAACATCTACAATGACCTAGAATGATCACCCAGACATTTAGATTGTCATGTGTGTTACTTGAAAAATTACTATGTAACACATAAACACATATCTTTCCTAGATCTATCCATTGAGAGGGATAACGACACCCTGATAACAAGTACCCCGAATGCTGGTTGCTAATGAGATTCTTCACTCACAGGACCCTGGCAGTGATCTTGGAGAAACAGTTCATTCTGTAGATACAGGCAAGAAAAATATCTAAAGAGCCAGGACATCATTTTTGCCAGAAAGCTATGCCCAATCCAAAGAATTGGGGGGACTGGGACAAAGGTCATAAAACTTACAATGCCAGGTATGAGACAGTTTAAATATCAAAACAATGGTGAATTATCATTCCTTGAATAAAATGAAAAATCCTAAGAGATGCTGAAAAACATAAATGGGCAGCTAAGATACATGCACAGTTTCAGAGTACTCTCAACAGTTCTTAGTAATTTGTAAGGGATGATCTTGGTTAATGATGGACCTTTAGAGTATCAATCAAAGTCTGTGTCACTGAATAGGATGTGTTCAAAGAACACAGAAGCACTTCTGTGAGTCTCCTGCTGATGGTGCTTAGCCTGAAGATAATCACGAAAACACATCCACAGCCCAAACTGAAGGATGTGAAGAGGACTTTCACCAAGGCACGGGAGCCACTAAGGCACCCGAGGAGCCAGTGCAGGTCGGTAGAAGCTCTCAAGAAGGGCAGCAACCAAGCTTGGCACCTGATACAGGCAAGGGCATTCTACAAAAATGGGTGATATCGGAACTGCTGGAAAGCTAATCCCAGGGTCTCAGGAGCAGACAACACTGAGAAGTCACTGTCAATTTCCTGGTTTTGATGGCATTCTGGGCATCCTTGTGGGCTAGGAATCCATACTGAAATGTTTGGTGGTGATATGTAATTTGGGCAGCCTACTCTTTAAAAATTCAAGGAAATGAACAACATTCTCTATAGTGCACTTAAAGTTGGGAAATTGTGCCCCCCCCCGTTTTCTGTGTCTGTCTGTCTGTCTGTCTGTCTGTCTGTCCAGGCATCCACATGCCATGGCAGGTATGCAGAGGTCAGAGGGCAGCCTCAGACATCAGTCCTGACCTTCTATCTTGTTTGGGACAAGGTCTCGGTTATTCGCGGCTGCACACTCCAGGTCAGCTGGCCCTCAAGTGGTTCTTCTGTCCCCGCCTCCTGTCTCTCTACAGGACCACTGGAATTGCAGGTGTTCCCTACCACGCTTGGCTCTAACATGGGTTCTGGGAGATTGAAACTCAGGTCCTTCCTTATGCATGAGCAGCAAATACTTCCCTGACTGAGCCACCTCCACAGTCCCTCAAAATATGTTCTGCTTCTTAAGTTATAGAAAGAGGGGAAGAGGGTCTAATTGAGCAGCATGCTATTTCATGGACCAACTCTGCCAGTCTAATGCTGTACCAGTGAGTTGTCACACAAGGGAAACATTATACCTACCACAGAGGACTTGAAAATATGTTTATTTTAGAGGAAAAATTACGGTTTATGCAGAAGGACCGTTTTCTTGTTGTGAGCCAAGGACTACCGTACAGAAGCATTAATGTGTATGGCAGGCTACCAGATCTCATTCAAAGATTATTAAGGGACCTGGGGAGGTAGCTCACTCAGTATACTGCTTTCTGCTCAAGGAGAACAACCTGGGTTTGATCCTTACAAACCACACTAAAGAAAAAAAAAACTAGTTGTCATAATCCCTGTGCTGGGGACACAGTGACAGGTGACCCCTGTGGCTCACTGGCCAGTCAGCCTGACTGACTTACTGAGTCCCAGGCCAGTAAGAAACTCTGTCTCAAAAAACCCAGGCTCCTAAGGAAAATCACATGAGGCTGACCTCCACACACATGTGTACACATATGCTCAAGGACCCACAGACATATATACACACACGTGAACACACACATGTGCATACACACACACAAAGTTTCTTAAGGCATAAAAATACAAACTAAGTTAGGAGGGTATCGAAGGGCAGATGCTTGGTGACATACACCACCCTGGGGCAAGCAACATTAACTGAAGTCGGTTTCATAAGCAGGTTGCTAAAAGGAATTCTAGAGTTATTGTGTTTAGCTAACCAGGGAATCCTGCCCTTACCCCTGTACTGCAATTATCTGTTTAAGGGATGCAGAGGACCCAAAATAGTCCACCTAAGATCTTCCTGAAATATATACACAATGCTAGAAAGTAGAAACCTTCTCTGCAATGTAGTCAGTTAGCAAAGGTCACCAGGAACCAGGACCCCTCAGAGAAGGCCTGTGTGAGGTAGAGAAGAAGTGACAGCCAAGACAGAAGCCACATTGCCACTGTGTGTCTAAAACTGCAACAAATACCCTGGATGTTTCCAAAGCCAGCATGCCAGTCATTACTGAAGCTCCTGTGTGTCCCTAGTCATGACTGACATGTCTGCTACCTTAGAAAAGGGCCCTGGTATAAAGAAAGCACCTGGGTCTTCAATTACCATGTGTGTGTGTACTGCAGCTGACTTCCCAGGCCTTTGGAATAAACCAGCCACTGAGAATGCAGAATGGATATTAATTAAGTCCTGCATTCCTTCCCAGGCCTTTGGAATAAGCCACTGAGAATCCAGAATGGATATTAAGTCCTGCATTCCTGGGATGGAAGTAGACTTGAACCTTCCTTGGTTTTTCTATGCTTCCTTAATTTAAACACAAATGACCAGTTCTGTACAATATAGGGTTTTATGGTCCAAGTGTTGAATGTAGTTGCATCCATTGCAGCCTTGTCCATAAATTGCCTTACATAAACACCACTTTGTCTCCTCAGTTCCACTGGAACGGCTTTATAGGCAAGCATCTATATTTCATTTCTCTCACTGCAAATAGCTGATAAACGAAATTGGATGGTTATAGTCAGTACAGGAGAACATTAACGCTAAGGCTTGGAGTAGAAAAGAAAACTAAAGCCTGCTAAAAAAAATTTCCCTAGAAATTTGCAGACCTCCAGAGAGACTTTGAAGAAATATTTAATGAATGAAATATCATTGTCTTCTGCCTCCTGTTAAACTGGCAGAAATGCACAAGTGAAAGCCCAGGGTCCACACACTAGCATGGGGTGAGCCTGCTGGCCGCCAAGGCTGGACATGACTTTAGCACCTGGCCTGGTCATGGTTCTTGGTCAACTCATTAGGAAAGTTGGTGGGGAGGTTATGCATGAGCAGTCCTGTCGCACATGAATGCTTCTCAGGAAAGAGGCTGGTGGGAAGAACAGAAAAAATGTGAACGGGCGCTGCCAATCCCATCTCCTGCATTCCTTGGCAGTGACGGTGTGCCTGTCACACTTGCTGTGCCCAAACAGCTTCTCCTGAGCACCCAACCAGGAATGCTTGGAAGAAAAACTATATAGATTTGGAAAGATGCTCCCGGATTTCTTGACTTTTGAGAAGTAAATTGCTGGTAGCAATTTTATTTCTAATACGACATCATGTGCTATTCTCAAAATCTCTACATTCCCTCCAAAAGCAGAATGCAGCTCTTTTTAGTGACCACATCCACTTCTCACTTTAGGGATGCTATTTTCTCCTGGGTATGTTTTTTAGTTAGTGTATTTTATAAAACAATAACCTCGTCAATGGACTTACTCAACATTTTCATTTCAAAACAATGAACACATACACGGTCAAATAACACGTCGAAGCCATGCTTTCCATAAACATTAAAAAGTTTATCTTTGCTGAAATAAAATGTTCTCCTATGAATGCAGAGCAAAGGAAATAGATACAAATGTGGAACTTCGTGGCAACCAGGAAACAAAACAAAAAGAGGTAAAAATATCAACTCCTCCTATACGTTGTTCTCTACAGGGTCGACAAGTCATCTAGCAATTCAGAAAAGACATACAAAAATTCTAGATGTATTAGGAGATTTTCTTCATAATTAAAATTATCACCGGGCGGTGGTGGCACACACCTTTAATCCCAGCCCTCAGGAGGCAGAGCCAGGAGGATCTCTGTGAGTTGGAGGCCAGCCTGGGCTACAGAGTGAGTTCCAGGAAAGGCACAAAGCTACACAGACAAACCCTGTCTCGAAAAAAAATAATTATCGATGCCCACACTCACATACGATTTAACAAAAAAAAATCTTGATGCTCTGTATTGAATGATACTTTAACTTTATGCTAAGTAATGATGAGAAGTACATTTTTGTCTATATATTTGGACCATGTCTATCCACCACTACCTCCCTTCAACGTCTCCTAGTGCCCGCACTCTATCACCTCCCCCAGCTTCATGTCCTCATTTGTTGTTGTTGTTGTTGTTGTTGTTGTTGTTAGTAACCCTCTAAGTCCAGTTGGTGCTGCCCATTACACACCTGGATTCGGGGGTGCATCCGCTGAGGATGATAACGGATAATGGATGATAATGTGTACTTTCCCACATCTACCACACTATTTCTTGGATGGGATCTGTTTTTAAACCCTCTATAAATGTTTTCAAATGACAGAATTTAGTGTTCTACTGGCCTATTGAGATGGCTGACAAGCAAGAGAGACTAGGGCGGAGCTGTGTATTGTCTACCATCATAATTAGTTGTATGCCATTTATCATTGGAGACCACAGGAGATGCAACTCTTTTGTGCTTGTGTTTAGAAAGGGCCCAGATATATACTACATAGGAAAGACTGCATAATTTGTGTAAGAAGAAATCAATGGCATGCCTGATTTCTAATTTCCTACCTATTGTACTAAGATCCTGTAACTCAAACAACACAACGCTACTTTTGTGTGGTTACAAATCAGTCTCCTCTCAAGCATAGACATTAATCTGTAAAACACTGAAACCAAAGACAAGCCAGGAGGATTTTGTTTCTGAAGATACAAAAATAGAAATTGGACTTCTTATGTGAAGAGAAACCAAAGATGGTTACGAGTTTGCTGAAGAATCTATTCTCACTCCTGGTGTCTGCCAGTGGAAAGAAAAGGAGTAAGCTGTGCCTCACCAAGCCTTCTGTCCTTGCATCTCCACACTTCACACAAATACACCATATGCTTCCACATCTCATCACCTTCGTGTTCATGAGCTGGGTTCAGCCTAGAATCTATCCCTACCACCAATGCCAATCTCAACCTCTTCAGTTATCTGCTAAACTATCCACACTCAGCATAACTACTAATCAAAGAGATTTCTCTTAACCTACCCTCTTTCTTTATGGAGAAGCTGCCTCTCTTTGAGCCTATCTCCCACTATGTATACACCACCACTTAAAATACATTCCACAGAGTACCGTCACCTTTATTATTCCATCTTTGTGAACTCCTAGAGGACAGACAGTTGGCATCTTTCTGTGTTCTCAATAGTAAACATTTATTATTGTAGTCAATGATAAAAATGTGTTCACTAAATTAATGAATAGGTATATATGTTAGTCAGCTTTCTGTCACTATAACAAATGTCTGGAAAAGCTTACAAACAGAAAAGGTTTGTTTGGACTCACAGTTTTAGAGGCTTCCATCTATGATCAATTGACTCTATGGATTTTGTGTCAGTGGCAAAGTAGCATATCCCATTGGATAGGGATGGCAGAACAAAACTGTTTTATGTCACAGCCATGAAACAGGAGGAAAAGGAAACCCCCCTCAAAGAGCAAGATCCCCACTGACCTAAAGACCTCTCACCAGCCCCATCCCTGAAAGGTTCTATCACCTCCCAACAGTGACTCCCTGGGGACCAAGCCTCCAACGAAAGAAAATTTAGGAGTCACTCAATAGAAGTATGCCTTCTGAAAGTTAAAGTTTAGCCTTTTCCAAAAATCTCGTTTTCACTATTTATGAAGATCTTTGTAAGATAAGCCTCTTCTATTGGGGTACCACATATAATTAAAGAGAGCACTGAAGTTACCACCAGCATGGAGTGGAAGCCTCAAACTCCCACAGCATCGGAAGCACTGGCCATGAGGGGACAAGAGCCAGAGGAGGACTACTGAAGAAAAGACGGTGTTGCAACAGTTAGCAGAGGCAAGGAGGCAGATTAGAGTGGTGAGAGGGACCATGAGGAAGACTGAAGAGGAGCCAAGAGTGAGTACTGGTTACCCATAAAAAGAGGATTTAAATTTAAGCCACAGATCCAGGGTGGGGCCAAGCAGATCAGCACTGCTTTGGTAAATGGAGGAGGGCACAGAAGTGAGGCAGAGACAGCCTGAGTTCTACAAGAAGCCCCAACAGTAACATTTTCATCATCATCATCATCATCATCATCATTATCATCATCATCATCTTCCTCCCCTGCCAGATACACATCAAATGCTCCTCAGGAAAAAGTTCCCATCCAAGTTGAATGAGAATGAACATGAAGGAGTTTTTCTAAAAACTAATTTTATGGTTCTAAGGTCAAAATTAACCTGTTGTTGTTTTGTGCCTTCTTTCAAGTTTAAAAATGATTACACGCCATATTTTATTACACGGCCAAAATGAAAAGCATGCACACTGTCTTATGTTGAGGCTTCTCAAATTCCTATTTCCAGCCAGCTCCAGGATCCACATTCCAGATGCCCCATTCACAATACAAATTGAACCTGGCTAGAGTTATCCTCTACATATTCCCTGCATGCACTGGGAACTCATGGAAAATAGAATTTCTATTTAGCCAAACCACACTGTACTTAAGCTGCTCAAGAGCTACAGGCTTCACAGTGATTTGCTTTCAAAATAGTGCTTATCACCCCAAGAATCACTACCCAAGCATAAGTTCTTACTATAAACAAAAATACATTTCTATTTTCTAAAAGCATAAATTCATGGCCATTTCTTTCTTTGTTTTTTTTTTCCTAAGCTATCAGAACAACTTTTATAATGAACAAATTAGTCACTCTTAACATTTCTTTTGATTTTAGTACTTATCTACCTTCCTGCTTGTAGAAGAAGCCTCATGGGGCCAGAGGCAAGCTTTCAGGAATTAGAAAGCTGAGTGGTCTTTCTATGATTTAATAATGGCCCCAAGCTAAAAGAGTGAAGTTGTTGGTGTGGTTGTTATAGTATGTTGTTGTACTTGTTAAGGCTAACTTAATTCCTATTTATTGTTGAGCCTCAATTTCACCACACCCTTAAATACACAGAATCCACTCCTTGTCAGTGGGGGATACACTCCATCATCCCAGTGTAGGTCTGAAACCTCAGACAGTGAAAATCCTGTATACACTGTTTTTCCTATACGTAGATACCTATGATAAAGTTTAATTTAAATACTGGGCACAGTAAGAGTTAACAATGACAATTTAATTTATAAGGGCTAGCTGAGACAAGCCTAAGCTAAAGGTCAAGCTTACATAATAATAAGTCTCTGGGTCATTATTATATGGGCTGGCGGTCCAAAGACAGTCTAACAAGTACACTTGTTACATATGGTGCCCAACGAGGGGCACGTATTTCCACATAGGACCTGAGAAAGCTTAAAAAAACAAAAAAGTTCCAAAATATGCAAACATGGAGCCAGACACAACTTCCTAGTCCTGCAGTCTCTTAGGTGGATTGCAGCCTTGGCCAGCCAGAACAACGTGTGGAGCCACAGGGCAGATTTAAAGTTTGTCTCGTGGTCAGAGAATACTGCAGGCACACAGTAAAGCGGTCCAGACTGAGGAAACCTTCAAGTAGATACAGTAAAAAATGGGTATCAACAGTCATAGAAAAAACAGTGTTTAAAAATAATAAAATATTTAAAGAGAGAGTAAAGTAATATATTTTTTAAAGCCACATAAAGATGGAAAATACTCAGGGTGTCTGGATCCTGTATGGTGCTTTGTTGACTTTGAATGTTTAAATGCTAATGAACAAAAAACAATAGCTTCTGAGAGACATTGGATTATGAAAACTATTAAATTAAACCAACCTATATATTTTAAGAATATCTTCCCTTCAAAATGGAAGTCAAAAAACATGTTGCATTGGGAGAAAGGTTATACCTTTGTTTCCAGAGGAAACAAACAGTTATGGTTCTCTTCAAAATTAATAAAGATCAGATTTGATTAAGGTAAACCTCCTGAAAATCTTGCCTATAGACATGATAAAAAAAAATCAAGGTCACAGAACAGGTGACATTTATGTTGATCCCTCTACTATGGAACAGCTCTGAGACAGGATTAAACACGATAAATCTTGTTGGCTACAGAGTCCTCATGACCTATTATTACATGCCATCCTTTCATATGGATGGGAAGAAATTTATATTGTAGTTTAGTTATACAATCCAAATAGACTTACAAAGTTGACAGATGCCTTTTACTTGCTCAAACATAGAACAAAAAAATCATCTTTACCTAACTTACGTACACCACACATTCCGTACTTGTATTAATGCAGATATATATGTTACCTTTAAAAGTTTGTATATTTTCAGAAAAGAAGGACCAGACACCAATGAAGACAAGTAGCCCAAGTGATCCAGTCTCAAAATGCCTCTGTTTCAGTTTCTTCAAAATTCTACATCCAGAACAACTTCAAAGTTGCTAGCTGAGATGGTCCAGCCTCAAAGACTATCCAGCCAAGACTTCAGATAAGCTCTGCACTTGCCCATCACACAGAAACCAAATAATAATAATAATATAGATAGCTCTCCCAAGACTTGACCAGTATCCCAATTTTCTCAGGGTCTCCTAAAGATGTCATTGCCTCCAAATAGCAGGAAGCAGTCTAGAGAACATAACACTCACATTCCCAAGAGGTGGGGTGGGTGGGTTTTGGTCATTCAATGGATTATAGATGTTTATCATCATTTGGGGGATTGGTTGTAAGTTGTTGGTAATCACAGAAAAAAAAAGCTGAATGAAGATTAGATTCAGAGATCTCTTTCTGAAGGGAAAAAGGGGGATATAGATATATTTCTGAAGAGATGAAAGGGTGGATTGTTGAGTCTACTTTTGATCAACCACTAGTCTCAAATACTTTACATTGGTACAGATTTTATATATTGATACAAATTTAAGGTTATTTTTGTTATACTGCATATATGTTTCTACTCTTATTTAAAAATGTAATGTACAGTTTTAGTCTTTGAAAGCTATTTAGGATAATAAAGAAAGACAGGTTAGTAGTTAGTCATCTATAACAATCAAACTTATAGTCATGTTAGGTATGTTTTCAAAGTCAAACAGATATATTTTAGATAGGTGATCTTCAAACACTTCAGAGACCTACAGAAGAGGACATTTAAGGTGTTTTAATAACATAAGGCTTTTCATGACAATGAGGCACATCTGCTCCTGGCAGCACCAATATACTTCAAAAAAGGATGATGGGCATCAAAGAACCTCCAAATTGAGTTTGCTTTCAGTATGGAAAAAGCTAGCCATTTGGGCAAAAAACTTCCCCTGCTTCAACTGCTGACAGTGTGCTGTCCAATTTAGACAAGCAGGACACAAAAGAAGGCAACTGCTGAACTTTGCCAAGACAAGGTAGGGCAGTCCTTCAAAATTCCTGATTCACATAAAAGTTTGACAGATAGTCTAGGTCTGAGGATGGATGCACCAACATTTAGAGGAATCTTGGAGTGACTGTCCAGGCAGCCAAATGTCTCTGCTGTTAGTTTTGGAAGTTGTTTGCTCTGTACTTCCTGTTTACTCAGGTAATATTATTTCTTTCTCAGGTCTCTGATGGGTTTGAAGACTAGATAGGTACAGTTACAGTTTTCCTTACCAAATTCAGAAAAGAAACTTACATAAGAGATATAAAGTTTATAAGGTTGAGAAACATAAAAGCTTAAGTTATTTATCTAAGAAGATGATTTTAGAAGATAGTTTTAGGATGGCAATACATGTTACAGCAAAAAATGGTTTCAGTATAAAACTTTAAATTCATCAAGATAAGATAGATAATAGAGTATTTTCTACAAATATTCCAAATACAAATGGATTGGATATTGTGGATATAATTCTTATCTGATAATTGTTCTTATTGTATATAGTTTTACTACGTCAGAATTTAAACCTTTCCTTTTTATTTAGACAAAAAGGGGGGAATGTTGTGGGGTATTTGTACACTGTGTGAAGGTGTATTGCTGTGACTGGTATAATAAAAAGCTGAATGGCCAATAGCTAGGTAAGAGGTATAGGTGGGACTTCTGGGCAGAGAGAGAAAGGAGGAGGAGGAATCTAGGCTCATGAGAGAGATGCAAGGAGATACAGAGGAAGCAGGATAGGCAGTACATAACAGAATATAGATTAATAGAAAAGGGTTAATTTAAGTTATAGGAGCTAGTGGGGCAAGCTTAAGCTAATGGCCAAACTTTCATAATTAATAAGAAATCTCCATGTCATTATTTGTGACCTGTCAGCCAACAAAATAAAGTTTACTACATATCATAACAAAATTTTCCATATCACTCTGTGGTTTAGGATACTATTAAGAAAAATAGCCAGGCGTTGGTGGCGCACGCCTTTAATCCCAGCACTCGGGAGGCAGAGCCAGGCGGATCTCTGTGAGTTCGAGGCCAGCCTGGGCTACCAAGTGAGCTCCAGGAAAGGCGCAAAGCTACACAGAGAAACCCTGTCTCAAAAAAACCAAAAAAAAAAAAGAAAGAAAGAAAAACAATGGTCACTTGTACACAAACATTTGGGATATCATGGCAGCTAGCCTGATAAGTAATAAGCTACTAAATTATGACTATGCAGGAAAAATACACTGTGTAGATGCACCAGACAAAGGGATGATTCCCAGTGTAAGCAGACTCATACAGGACAGGACAAGATCTTATTTACCTGGAATCACTGCAGTCTAAAATCTTAAGAATGATTTATTTCTGTAATTTTCCACTTAATATGAATGCTGATCAAAGGTAGCTAAAATCATGAGACACAACCCAAAAATAATGGGGACACAGCTGTACACAGGTAAAGGACTACACATCTACTCAGATGCCCTGCAGACATTTCAGATGCAACATGATGAAAATAATTGCATCACTCTTTCCTCTCAAAAGATGTGTGGAGGAGGTTTTCCTCTCCAAAGTCCCAACACTATCCACCCAGTTCATCCCAGCTAAAAATCTAGGCATAGATTTGCTCCCTTCCCCTTTTCTATACCTCCCCAAACCAGCTCCATCTTCTGACTCTCTCAAACTTAACCACATATTTCCTCCTCCTCTCACATCCTGGATTAAGCTTCTATCATTTCTCTGCTGATTTACCTAAAATAGTTCTGGCTGGATACAAGTAAACAAGTTGATACTTCACAACTGGCTAAGCAGCCTTTAAAAACCTGTGAGGGCTAGGATTTAAGCTCAGTGGTCATATGCTTGCTTAGCATTCATGAGGCTCTAGGAAAAATTTCAAGTTCTCTTAAAAAAATTATTAAATTAAAATAAAATAAAAAAGTAAGTCTACACATGTGAGTCTACTATTGTTGAAGGATGTGGTCCCTTACGGTTGCTCAGTTTTAACACTTTCCTATGAGAATAAGAAAATCTTAAGGGTTGTTAATATATCTGCAGCATTTCAATAAGTGAAAAGCAAAGGCACAAAGGATCAAGGGTCTTAGGTCTATTTTATACTTTTCTACTACACTGAAGTAAAGTGTGGGGCTAGCATGAAGCCTACAGTGTCAACCCAACCAAAACCTTTCATTTCTTTATCCAATTAACTATCAGGTACCTTCAACTTCTCTGAAATATTTCCGAAATTCAGTCGCTGATCCCCATCTCTCCAACTGAGATTCCTATCTCATTCCTGAATTATGACTAAGAATAATAGTTTTTTTTCTCATCTTGTATTTGCTAACTATATTTTCATCCATAGCTAATTTAATCTGATGGCACGTCATTCTTCTAATTTGTTAAGGTCAATTTCAATTCTTTCATATTTTACAGTATCAGAAACCCCATGAAATCTGAAAATTTGATGAGTTCTGTTCTCTATTCTTAATCGAGTTACCCACAGATATATTAAGCAGAACTGGTCCCTAGGTGCTACTGCTGGCCATGTTAATCTTTGACTATGGAAGCCACACACGTGTTCTCTGCCTGCAACATTCATTCCCCCATTCACACACTATCACTTGGCTCAAAGGAAAACATCGACGACATACAGTTTAGATATAATAGCCAGTATAGCCCCACTGTTTGCTAGAGTTACGTAGGAAGCGGCTATGTTACTCTAATGCCATTGAGTTTGTGCTATTTCTCTATAAATGACAGTAAATTATTTAATAATTCATTCTGCTGTCTCCTCCTATATTTGTGGTTAGTTTCATTTGTCTTTCTTTTCCATGGGCCATCTCTCCTGACAGTGTGGTTTTTGTTTTAAAACTAGTCATGTTATTTAAGAAAATTCAATTCTCTTTATTTCCATAAGTTAAAAATAATGGCAGTGGCTTGCCACCAGAGTAGCACCTGCTGGCTCCCCCAGTACTCAGTGCACATTACTAATACAAGTAGTTTCTGCTCTTCAAAGTACTTTTTAACTCTTTTTCTATTTTGACTCTCTTTACCCTCATCAAAACTGGGAACAGGTCCAGGCCCTTCACATCTGATATCTCTTATAAAGAGTGAATTGAGTAAGACATTAAAGCCCCTGCCTTTTCGCCAGTTTCTGTTATCAGTTTTCCAGGCCTGTCCATCAGGGACCCATGCCAAGCGCCAGTGAAATTATATCACAACAAAGTCTTTCTGAAACTTGAAGGAATGAGCCCATGTGTGCAGGGTCCAAGGTAGGCTCATGGTGTTTCTCTCTGATGTGGGGAAAGCTTATGACAGAAGATTGAGAAAGATATAGAATGCCTTTTTAATTTATCATGCTTGGATTTGGGTTCTTGGATTCTTGTATATTTACTAAACGGGGGAAATGCAAGAAAGGTGGTCTCTGGTCTTCTTCATTAATTCAGAAATAAGGCCACCCTTTGTCTCATTTTAATACCATTAAATGAAGATTCTTCATTAGATTGTCTCCTTTGGCTGTATCTCCTTGGCAACTTGGAGGATAAGTGTTTGACAAAGACGTGCATGGTACATGAGGCTTCATAGCACAGGCCTGTACACTAGACAGAGCATCCCAATCTCTCTGAGCCTGCTTATGTCTCATCCACCTTCACACAGCAACATGAAATCAGAACCTCAGAGCCAAGCTCGTCAGCCCTTCTCTCAGCCCTGGAAAGAATCCACTGGTGTCCCCCAGCTTCTAAACCCTAAACAAACACTGAAGAACGTTTCCAAATGGCCATGCTTGCTAAGAAGCTGAAATTGGAGAAAGAATATACAACTAGACGTGTCCAAAATGTCTTAGGTGCTTCCTTAAGGGATAAGGGATTTGACAGAATCAATCAAGAAATGGCTCTGTGTGGCCGGCTCGGTTCCTACTCCACCAGTGTCCATCGTGGTCAAATATTATCAAGTTCACTCACTAAAAGAAGACAAAATACTTTACCTAAAACAAAAGAATACCAAAGCTCTAGACTTGGGGGTCAGCTTCCTAAGACTGCAGCATGTATTGCTCACACTTCTTAAGCACTGGCTTTCTCACTGGCCTTCCATTACACAGAAATCTTTTCTTGTTTTGTGGAACCTACAAACATGTTATTTTTCTGAGGGATTTTCCATTCTGGACTTTCTCCAGAAACGTTATTTCTCTATAGTTCGATGCATTGAGTATCATTGCTGGACTTCATTTATCTGAATGACTTGAAGTCAGTTGTTTAAAATCTGTTCCTTCCCAAAAGTCAGTCTGGTATTGGCACAGGGGCTACAGCTCCATGTAAGGCTGTATCTCAGATTCTAAGCTTCACATTGAAAGTACACGTCACTGAACCAGACCCACCAGCTGGAAGAACTAGACTACTGTGAGAGAGACTGGAATTCGTGCTCATCAACATCTCTCAAGGTAAAGAGACACGTACGGGCCTATGGCTGTAACTCCAGATAGAGTGCTGGTCCATGAAGGCCTGGATTCCTCAACTCTAAGAGAAAGAGGAGGGGAAGCCCAGGAATCAACAGACTATGCTAGATCTGGACTATCCCCCAAAGCCAATGTGTTAATGACATGACTTAATCCTCAGTTTGGGGCCTTTGGAAGGCAGTGGAGACTTTAGGAGGTAGGGCATAATGGAAGAAAACTAGGTCATTGGCAGGGGGGTTTTGAAGGAGGTTGTGGAACCGTGGTCTCTTCCCTCCTTTCCCTCCTCCCCTCACTCTTCTTCTCTTTCCAGGGACAGATCAGTTTTCCTCTCCCGTGCACTTCTCCCTATGACGTTCATCTTTGTCAGCAGGCTCAAAACAGCAGCATCAAACAGGACCAAGACCCCTGAAACAGTGAGCTAACATAGGTCTTTCCACATGTTAACTAATTTTCTTGAGTATTTTCACAGCAGTCAAAACCTAATCCAGAACCAAGGACAAGCCTCCCTCTCACAAAGTAAAGGGACCAAAGAGTAAGTGACTTTGTCGATCCTGTGAGCATACCCAATCTGGACACAACTGAGCATTGTGGTTTGTGGACTACCTGCCTCCCGCTGAGCACTAGCCTCATCTCAGTGTTTCAAATATTCCCCAGCCTCATCTCTGGACAGCCATGCCAGACTCTAAGAAGCAGGGTCCATGAGTCAGCTCCCAGAATATGCTTCAAAACCCTATCCTAGAAGATGAGCCTCGTCAGTGTTCTGTACAGTAAGTGGGAAAAACAAGACACATTGGGCCTGAGAAAGGGAGGCAGAGGAAGAATTACCTGCGTGAAGATGAAAACTGATGGGGGGAGATCAAGATCAAAACTCTCTTAAGGTTGAAATTATTTTTTTAATTCTAAACCAATACACATTTGAAAATTAGTTAAGGACATTAAATGTAGCATAATTCTACCTTGTAAAGTCAAATTATCAAACTGCCATTCAAGCTGTGAAGTGTAATGATTCTGAAACTAAACAGATTACTTAGGACACTAGTCTAAAGTATGGTCCAAAAAAGAATGGTAACTTCCTCGTAGATTTGACACATCTGTATCACTAATAGTCGCCTGAGAGCTGAAAGTAGAGCACTTTGTGATCAAAGACAGAAGACACCCTACAGTTCTATGTACCCTGGCCACCGCTTTGGTTCATGCACCCACAGCCAGATAGAGCCAACTCCCTTCAGTTCTCTGAGCCAATGACAAGGATGACAGGAACACTTTCCCATGCCCCTAGCCCCACACACCATAGGCCTCACGGCGCTGTACAAAGGAAGACAGCGGAACACGAGAAAACCTGGATTCTAATCTCTACTAATTCATGAACTAGACTAAGTCCATTAATCTTGAAAAACTACATCAGTAAAATAGAGGGCTAGATCAGATTATCTCTGGCTCAACCATTCTAAATGGAACATTATTCACAATGGCAATGCTGTGCTTTTTTGCTTTAAATGAGACAGACCTCTCAGGCATATCAATTTATAATCTCCCCCAAAGAGAGGTGGAGTATGTCAGAATGATGTTGTGCACAGTGCTCCAATAAACATGAGGGAGCAGCTGTCTCTCTTGCTGACTGATTTCATATTCTTTGGATACACATTCACTGTGGGACTGCTGGATCATATGTTAGACCTTTTTTTAATTGTGTGTGAGTGCACATGTGCACACAGAGGCCAATAGTGTGTGCATATGCATATGTGTATACATGTTCATGGAGGCCGGATACTGATGTTGGGTTTCTTCCTCAGTCACTTTCTGCCTTATTTTCTTGAAACAGGATCTCTCACTGAACCTGGAACTCATCAATTCTGTTATACCAGTGGCCAGCAAATCCCAAAGATTGTCCTTTCTCATCTCCTCGGTGCTGGGATTACAAGCATTACATGCTCTCACACCTAACCTTTTACATGGGTTGGGAATCCAAACTTAGGTCCTCATGAAGTAGCGACCACGTTACTGATCCATCTTCCCACCCCTGTAATTTAGTTTTCTTAAGAGTCTCTACACTATTTCCATATGGCTATACTAATTTACATCCCCACCAGCACTGTATAAGGAAGAGATCCCTTCTTGACACAGCCCCACCAATTCTTGCTATCTTTTCATCTTATTTTTTATAGCAGCCATCCAGGTCGGTGTGAAGTAACACCTCCTTGTATCCTTGTGGTTTTGATTTGTATGTCCCTGGTGACAGTAACACTGCCTATTCTCCATGTATTTGCTGGACATTTGAACAAAATGTCTATTCACAATATCCAAGACACAGATCAAGCTAAATGTTCATCAACAGATGAACAGATAAAGAAAATGTGGTACATGAACACAACAAAGGATTATTCAGACATAAAAAGAATGAAATTTATTGCAACATGGGTGAACCCAAAAGACATTTTATAGTGAGAAATAAACCAGGCACAGAAAGATACCGAATGATCTCACTCATCCCATTAATCGAAAAATGTTCTCATGGAAATAGACTAGAATAATGATTTCCAGGGGTTGGAATTGGGAGTAGATGGGAGGAGGCTGATTGACCCCACAAAGTCAGACTCAGATAGGAACATTAAGCTCTCCTGCTTCTCTGTATAGTACAATAAGAATGGTTGCAGTTAATAAATATGTGTTTGATTGTTTCAAAATACTAGAAGAAAGGTGTTGAGTGGTCTTACCCTAAAGAGATGGAAAATGAGGGCAGGAGACATGGCTCAGTGATTAAGAGTCCTTGCTGCTCCTGTAGAGGACCTGGGTTCAGTCCCCAGCACCTCCATGCTGGCTCCCCCATAACTCCAGTTCCAGGAGATCTGATGTCTTCATCTGAGCTCTCTAGGCACTGCACACATGTGGTTCATGTATATATGTGGACAAAACACTCACACACATAAAATGAAATAAACAAATCTTAAACTTTTTTAAAGAAATGGAAAATATTTCACTTCATGCTTTTTTGTTGTTCGTTTGCTTTTTTCTTTTCTTTTCTTTTCTTTTTTTTTTGTGGTGCTGAAGATAGAATGTGGGGCCTTGCATGTTAGGCACACCCCACCACTGGACTATGCTCCAAACCTCAAGACATAATAAAAGCTTAAAGTATCATATAGGCTAACTATCTTGACTTCATTATTACACAATGTGTACATATACTGAAGAATCATATTGTATCCCAAGAATATATACAACTATGTACCAGTCATTTTATACACACATACACACAAACACACATACATACACACACTCCTACAGAAATGCATACAAAGCCAGGAACTAAAGAAATTTTAGAACACTATCATTTAGCTTTTTAAGAAAAAAAACTTGTTGGGCTGTGGTGTCTCATGCCTTTAATCCCAGCACTCAGGGGGCAGAGGCAAGTGGATCTCTGAGTTAGAGGCCAGCCTGGTCTACAGAGTAAGTTCCAGAACAACCAGGACTACACAGAGAAACCTTGTGTCAAAAAGAAAAGAAAAGAAAAGAAAAAGAAAATTTTAATAAGCCAAAATAAATAAATAAATAAACAAATACAATCTACTTTGAACTCCTAACATCACTGAAATTATAAAACCCTCGTCCTCTTTTTAATTTATTGTCAAGAGGGGGGGAAGAGAGAGAGAGAGAGAGAGAGAGGGAGGGAGGGAGGGAGAGAGAGAGAGAGAGAGAGAGAGAGAGAG
>CABHPH010150812.1:27169-48757 GCA_902168325.1 Peromyscus nudipes
AAGAGAGAGAGAGAGAGAGACTGACTGTCTGTCTGTCTGTCTGTCTGTCTTATGTGGAAAGCACTTTTTACCTGTCTGTCCACTTCATTAACCCAAGACTCTCACCCTTCCCCTCCCTCAGCCGTTTCCCCCTTCTCTCTGCCCCTTCTTAATCCACACATTTAGAGCTGGTTATAACATAACTAGATATAAAACTTTCCCCAAAAATACTTAGTCAAGGGCCAGACAGAAGTTTTCACAGGTTAAAATAAATAAATAAATAACATAATAAACGAACAAAAACCTATGCTGCCCAAGCCTAGTGACCCGAGTTCAATTCCCAAAACCTACACAAAAAGCTCGCTGCTGTGGGATGCATCTGTAATCCCAGAGAGTCACCAGGAAGCACATAAACCAGCTAGCCTGAGTAACTCAACACAGCACCAGAAACCAGACCCTGCCTCAAAACAAGGTGGAAGGAAGGAACTGAGTCACAAAATGCCGTCGAGTGACTGCCACACCTGTTATGGCACACATGACCTGCACTCACACTCACACACATGCACATCCAATCCAAAAACACCTTAGTCAAGGGTGAAATCTTAGATCAGCACGAGGAAGGCATTTAGAAGTTCTGAGAGGACAGAATACGTAGAAGAACTTCCAGAGCTCCCCGGAATTGAGAGCGTGTTTTTACCAGACGTGCTTGCTTTCCTCGCATTCACCCGTCTTTCCTCATCTGCTCTGTCCCTTCACCAGAGAATCATCTGTTTCATCAAGCTCCAGTGAATTCTTCAGTCCTTCTCAGACTTAAGGACACTCAATGGCAACAATATGCAAGCTATTCTTCCTTCCTTCCTTTTAAGAATATTTTTTTTGCCCACAGCCTGAGGCAGCGGCAGAAGACAGTCAAACACCACTACAAAGGACAAATATGTGATGAAGAGATGGGAAGGATAGAAAAATGGAGCCGTGTGTGCCCCATGGAGAGAGGCGGAACTGAAGATGTGATGGCTGTGGTAGGTGGGAGAGGGCCGGGGTCGACCTGCTATCACGGCCCAGTAGGATCGGCAGGATGGTGTACAACAGCCTGGAGCTCAAGCAGACACAAATTCAACCCCGAAGCTGCTGCCTGGATAATGAGGAAGGCCCGAGATGAAGAAAGCTTCACTTTCTGGATTGGACCTCCTCAAAGGACCACCGTGGCCAGTGATGGTGTTTGTGGTCCATGCTGCTGCCCCAGGCCGTGATGAAGCCTGAGATCCATGTGGACGTATGCAGACTGTGCCACGGCCTGATACCTTGGTAATGTCCTCAGGCTTTGCTGCCTCGGGGCACCACGCTGACGGGAGTGGCATGTGTAACCACCTGAGACCATTTTGAAGCTCGTGGTCCATGCAGCCACCGAGGGCCATGAGTAGGTCAGTGATCCTGATATGGCCAAGGGAGGAAGTATGTGGTCTGGGCTGCCACCTGAAGCCATGTGAATGTCCATGAGTGTGGGAAAGTTGGTCCTGCCCCTCACCAACCCACGGCACTGTAGTGTAGGTGGTAGCGTGGGTGCAGTAGAGCTGGCCCTAACCCACTCCAGCCACCCCATGGCTCTCCACAGTTGATGGCTTCTGGTGTGGATGCAGGCAGAGAAAGGCTCATCCTCCTTTAAAGGACTGGCCACTAGGAATTTGACCACGCTCCACTGAATATATGAACAATGCAAAATGGACTTTTTGAGGGAGGCTACGGGGAGGGGGCAGACATGAGAAGACTGGGATGTGGGAGCAATCGGGGTGCATGATGTGAGATTCCCAAAATATCAATAAAAATAATAATTAAAAAACTATTTCTCAGGGTACATTTATTAAAATATACTTACATTTTCCCTCAGATTCCTCTACTTCGTCAGTTTTCACCCACAAGCTTTCACTTCCTTATTGCTCCAAAATAAATTTTGCCATCATTATTCACTGCCTTCTCGCAAATGAAATGGACTCAGTGACATTCTTGTGCCTTCTGTTTCCACTAGCAAGAGGCTGGCCCTGGTTTCTGCGCTACTTAAATGAGTCATGTTATATACGGTCAGGCTCCGGGCTCTGCTGAACTACACTGGCTATATCATTCCCAAGATTTATAAACGGGCGTCCACGGCAAGCAACAAGAGCAAATGGAGAAGTTCAAAAGAAATGGAAACAGAAAGGCTAACGCTGGGTCAGTCCCTGATGAAATTGGAATGGAAGCTGCCCAAAAGCAAGTATTTCATTCCTAACACCTGAAATTTATTGGCATTTCCCTGAAACAGGACAGGGGCTACCCAATGAAGGAAGACACTGGACTTTTTTTTATGGCCGTTAATAGGCATGACTGTCTGAGACTAACGGCACGTGGCAGTCACCTGCAAACAAATTCTCTCCCTTGCTTAATGGTCTAGACAAGTGTTGAGTGTTAATTCACAGTGCTACATAAAATGAACATCTGTGGTATCTTTTGAATCTCAACTTCTTTCTGTAAGCCTGGTAGCTACACACTGATAATGACAATGATCTAAATATGAACAGTTGTTTCGAAAAGCAGAAATCAGTAAGGACCTATCAGGTGAAAAGAGGCAAAATAAAATAAAATAAAGGAAAGGAGGGAGGGAGAGAGGGAGGGAGGTAGGGAGGGAGGGAGGCAGGAAAGAAGGAAGGAAGGAAGGTGGGTGGATGGATGGTTGGATGGGTGGATGTGGATAGCTGTGGGTTTATAAGAGTTGTAGAAACTCTGCAGGTTCCTCTTCAGTTAAGAGTGCAAGTCACAGCTACACACTAACACATACACAAATGAATGCCCTCACAACACTCAGGATAGAGAGGAAAGGAGACATTTCCATGCAGTCACAGAAAAGACAACAAATGCAGAACTGTGGCTTTTTCCTCTTTACAGTTTAGGGCTCTTCGGGAACACAGCAGGCGGTAAATAAATGCTTACTGAAAATAAAGAACTAAATTTAGTCGAGAAACCCATCGGCACCTCATTATTACACAACACAACTGCCCTTGGTTCATAAACAGGATGGTAGAAGAATGTTCCCACGGTTCTTAAAAGGTAAGAAGAAGCTATCTGGATGTGACGCTAGCATTGAAATAATTTCCTGTCTCTCCGTTCTCTTTTTCAGTAATTTCTTTCTTCCCAATCAGTCCATGAAGATGAATTCAAGTCACCTAGTCCCTCAGGACTGTTTCAGAAAAGCACAACTATCATACTATCAAAATTAAATGTATATGGAAAATATTTGACAGAACCCCCTGGATGGCTTCCTCCAAACTCACTCCATCCACTAATCAGTTAGCAACTTGAGGATTTGGCTTTCTCGGGCCAATTGCTTTAGCAAAGACAGTGAAGTGTCACAATTCTGCCATTTCCACACATGCATGTTAAGAAGGGCCTATCACGTGACATGAACCCACCGAGCACATTACAGAGCTGTGAAGCGAGGTTGAGGGATTCGGTGATCTTTGATCCTTAGCCCTCATACCCACAGGCTGCGTCTCTCCCTGCCTCCTCTCCCATCCTTCACATCCTCCCCCTGTCTAGTGGCAGCCTGTGTTCTGTCCCTTCACACCAGCCTGCCATCGCTGTTCCTGCCATCTGGAGTCAGTTTTCAGTATCTCTGTCTCCTCGACTCTCCATCTATTTTAAAATATCATCTGAAAGCATATGTTCCCCCACAGCTACCCCTTTCAATTTCCTCTCTGCTTTCATTTATTTCATCCCGACTTCCTTTTGCTCTGAAAATCTCATCTGATTCATTTTAGAAAACAGCTCTACAAAGGGCTGGGCCTGCCTGGGAGAGGAAAGACGGTGGTCTCCCTGCCTGGAAATAGATCCCGGGAGTGCTCAGCACGTGGCCTCCATCTTATCTCCTAGCAAGATGGAACAGGCCACTGGACAGTGACGTTGAAATGGCCTCTGAGGCTGCCAATCATTCTCCAGCAAATCCAACAGAGAAGCAAACCTGGCCCCTTCTTGGACACCTTTATTATAAACACTAGCAACCCCCCCAAAAAAAGTTTCTTAAATGCATTTTTATCATTATCAGCAAGAGAGTTGAAAAAGAAATAAGTATCCTTCAATCCTGTTTCCCTTCAAAGCAGACCTAACAGGGGCTGTGCTTTTATTTTAGTAATCAAGTGCTTGCCTAGCAACCACAAAGGCCTCAGTTCAGGCCTCAGCATCAGAAAAAAAAAGGGGGGGGGGGGTTGGAGGGGTGAGAACCAAAACATACCTGGGCTTGAAAAAACAAAATGGAACAAATGAAATGAAAACAAACCGCCCCCCACCCCAACGCAGAGGGAACAAATGTGCTTCGACAAATTTTGAACACAAACATGTTCAAAACTTCCCTTTCCAGAATGCCCAGCTATCTCACTGGATGGACGCTCACTCTCCCTAATTAACCTCTGTAGTGGTGGTTACACCCTTTGAGTTCCTCCCCAGAATCATCTATTAGTCATGCGTGGGCTGCATGGCTCGGGACCATTCTCCACCGTGCGCCTGTTCTTCTGCGTGGTGCCGCTGATTGCGTTTCTTTCACCTGACTTGCTTTTCTCTCTTTATTCCCCCTCATCCCGGTAAAAAAGCTGAAAAATGAGGATCTCTCTAACTCTGCTCCACTGTCAGCTCAGCGGCTGCTGCACTTGTTCCGAGCTGGAAGAATCCATGTTGCTAAGCAACCCTTTTGCACCCCATGTAAAAGATAAAAAGCAAGATGCCTGGCTCTGAGGACAAGGCATCCAGCTTCCCTGTGAACTCTGGGAGGCCCGAGCTCCACGCACTGACGGAGGAATGTAGATTCTCTTCATACAGGGCTTGGAGAGGAAACTTCTTAAATTATTTTTCTCCTCCTTTAGATCTTTTCTGGTTTTCACCAAATTAAATAGCACCCGATGGGCAGAGGAACAGTGCACAAGCCCTCAGTTTGGGTTTCCGGGACTGATTTTGCTATTGATACCCTGGCAGGACAGAGCCGCTCCGCTGCACCTCCGTCCATGCCTCAGTTTCTTCCTTGTGGAAATGAAGAGGAGTCACTTCACAACATCATAAGACATGGAGTTTCCAGCAGCCTACTAATCAGTAATGACTTGGTCATCTTCAATGAAAGGATGACACATTCCCTGTGACCTTCCTCTTTGGATTCTTAGGGTTTTTGTTCATTGTTGTTGTTGTGGTGGTGGTGGTGGTGGTTGTTTCAGCCAGAGGTTCTAGCACCCTGCATCAGCCTCACATGGAACCTTCTGTAGTTCTCAGAGATGATGTCAACAGACGAAGAAGCAACTTCCCAGGGGGGGAAAAAGTGTCATCTTCATTTACAGATGTGAAGCATTATTGAACGGGGGTTGGTGACAGGGCCAACAGCTGGGCCTGTCATGTAGTCACTGGGCTCAGGACCTCCTCTGTGTCACTTTCTGATGGAGGGAAGGCATGAACGACTGGGTGGCGGTACAGTATCCCCAGCTGCAGTGAACTCTCGGTCAAGTGTAAGGCCTCAACCCCTGCCCTGTGTACCTCCTTCGACAAAGCAAGGCCGACTAGTCAGCCTGCAATATCTATTCTCAGTCCTTCTAAGCTAAGGCTTCAAGTTCAGCAATAGATGGCCACAAACAGATGAAGAGATAGAGACTGTGATATACACATGAACGAGTCCTAGTCACCCATAAAGAACAAAATCATGTCATCTTCAGGAAAACAGATGAAGATGGAGATCATAACGTTGGACAAAACAAACCAGACTCAGATGAAAGACAAATGTCACACTGTGTTACTTTTATGTCCCTGAAGCAAAGGAGCCAACAGAAACAAGGGAGAAAGGAGTCATTTGGGCTCAGGGTTCCAGAGGCTCACTGTCTATCATGACATGGCAGAGTGGCTCAGTGTGTGGAGGTAGGAGAAGACAGCAGTCACTGTCCACAGAGTGGCAGACAGGAAACAGAGGGCCTTGCAGAACCTGTAGAAACCCCACCCAGTGTCCTACTTCCCACAGCGAGGCCCTGCGTCCTACAACCTTGAAGGCCCCCTGCAAAGTAGCGCCACCAGCTGGGAAACAGTGTTCCAAGTGTGAGCCTGCAGGGAACAGTTCAGATTTGAATCACAGCACATTTTCTCTTATGTGTAGAATCTTTGTTGTTGTTGTTGTTGTTGTTGTTTTTAATGATGGGACAGAAAAGTAGAAGGGAAATTTCCTGGGAAGAGGAAGGAGACGAATGGGAGAGGACAAGGGAGGGTAACGAGGAGGAATATGGTCAAAGCACATAATGCTGAAGTACAAAGCCCACGATTTTATACAATGAATGTATGCAACACAACAAAACAAAAACAACTGCACACCCAGACCATTTGAAACTAATATGGCCAAGTAACAGGTACGATCAAAACACTCCTTTTCGCCGGGCGTTGGTGGCGCACGCCTTTAATCCCAGCACTTGGGAGGCAGAGCCAGGCGGATCTCTGTGAGTTCGAGGCCAGCCTGGGCTACCAATGTGAGCTCCAGGAAAGGCGCAAAGCTACACAGAGAAACCCTGTCTCGGGGAAAAAAAAAAAAAAACACTCCTTTTCCTGTAAGCAGCCTGAGAGGATCTGTGAAGGTGACCCAGAACACCCTACAAGACCATGCAAATCAAGTGCTTCAAATCTTTGTTTTCACTTTAAGAACATCCATGAAACTTCCTAGGCTGTTCATGATCTACATAACTGAAAAGCCACCACATTCTGACAGACGTCACTTTAAAGAAGTAATGTGCAGCATTCTGGCAATACAATGGTAGAATTGATAGTTGTACCCAGACCAAACCATGGGGAGGACACAGACCAGCAGCCCAAAAAGAGTGCTGAATTTTGCTGCACATGCTTAAAAATGCGGAGAGCAATGCTGAACTGAAGAGTTCAGGCATAGATTCTCTAGTCATTGAACACATCCAGATGAACAAAGAACCCAGGATGTATCATCAAACTTATAGAGTTCATGATCAGATTAACTCATACATGAGCTCCCCCACCACACTGAGATGATTCTCAGCTGACTCAAAGCCAGAGGAGGGGACTGCAAAGAAGAAGACATCCCTGAAGAAATGGAAGAAATAAATACTTATGGCATGGGAATAAATTCAGCATAAAATAAATGCGAATAAAAGGAAAAAATAAAAATAAAAAACCAACAGTCTAGCCAGGCAGTGGTGGCACACCCCTTTAATCCCAGCACTGGGGAGGCAGAGGCAGGCAGATTTCTGTGAGTTCCAGGCCAGCCTGGTCTACAGAGCTAGTGCCAGGATAGCCAGGGCTACACAAAGAAAGCCTGTCTCAAAAACAAACAAACAACAACAACAACAAAAACAGTCTAGAGAAGCAGAAATGACCATAGAAACTCTGCAGGCACAGCTTTGTAGTTTCCATTCTTCCTTCTTGTCAGAAGACAGGAAAGAGGCAACCATGGAACGTCTACACAGGGACAGACTCAGGAATAGCCGAGGAAAGAAAAGGGCCATATGGCATGAGTCCTGGGTTAGTTCCTTTCCTGTTGCTGTGATGAAACACCATAACCAAGGCAGCCTATAGAAGGAATTCATTTGGCTTATGGTTCTCGACAGATAAGAGAGTATGAAGGCAGAGCGGAGGAATGATGGCCGGAGCAGGAAGCCGAGGGCTCACATCTTGAACCACAAGCAGGAAGCAGCCAGTGCACTGAGAATGGCAAGAGGCTTTGAAGCCTCAAAGGCTGCCCTCAGTGACATACTTCCTCTAGCAAGGCCACACCTACTAAGCCTCCCCACACAGCATTACCAACTGGGGACCAAGTATTCAACCGTCTGAGCCTATGGGGGACATTCTCGTTCAAGCTATTCCAGGTCCCTAATGACTTCCAGACCAAAGCAACAATTCAGGCTCGGCTTAGATGCCAGAGAAAAACACATCTGCCTTGCTTCAGCCATTGTTTGGCTTCAGTAACTTGTAGCCAAGTTCAGATCCTAAAAAATACACACTCTCATAATTTATATTCTATCTCAGAAGTTTTCTCCAACCTGGGAAGCATCAACCCTGCCAACCAAACAGCCTTGTGCCCAAAGGAAACTCCAAATGCTTTTAATAAGTAGGAACCGTAAGGCGATCTGCCACACTCAGTCCATCTTTCCATTATACCAAGAAAGTGAAGCAGTTCTCATCTATAATTCAGATTTGGAAACATCACGCTTCCAACCAGTCTGCATCTATTTACTGAGCACCACTGTGTACAGTGCATTTTTCAAGACAAGTGAAGGCACAAAGATGCCTAGGACAAGCTTCTCTTCTGGAACATTCTCACGGGAAAATCATGAGATACAGCACTGTCTTAAAGGTTTACTTGAATGATAAGCTACTCTCTTGAACAAATCACTTTACTGCTCTGTGATAAAGATCATCTCTCAGGTCTCATCTGCTCTAAATGTGTATGTAAGAACGTGTACACACATTCATGCTCTGTATATATGTACATGTCAGTGTGTGCATATGTGTGATGGCCAGAGGTTGACATCAGGCATCCTCCCCAATTTCCCTCCACCTTATTTTTTCAGAAAAGATCTCTCAATAAACCTAGATCTCATCAATTTGGGTAGTTGGCTGAACAATGAGTTCCAGGCATCAGCCTGCCTCTCCCCTCTCAAGTGCCAAGATTATAGGCATGTGTCAGCAATTTACACTGGAGCTTGGGATCCGAACCCAGGTCGTCATGCTCGCATTGTAGGCATTTTAGTGAAAGAGCCACCTCCCCAATCCCTGTCCATAACTATTAATACGTTACTTCAGGGTCTCCCAGGCATAAATCAGCATCTTTGTCCACATACAGTCTAACCTAACTGTCAAAATTCTATGAGGTGTGATTGGCACACAATATAATGCATGTATTTAAAGTACACAATATAACAAGTTTTGATATTTGTATTACCACAAAACTAACACCACAAACAAGATAATGAACATCTCCACATCTCAGGTCTCTTTGTAATCCATTCCTTTTCTTTCCCCACTCACCCAAGACCAGGGCTCCATCAATATGTTATCTATTGCTATAGGTTAATTTATATTTTCTAGAATTTGACTGAAATAGAATCATATAGTATGTACACACGACCAGCTCCTTTTACTCAATATCATCACTTTGAAATTAATTCTTGTTGAATGAATTGAGTATTTTGTTCCCCTTGTTATTAAGCAGTACCACATTGTTTGGAAATGCCGAAATATCCAGTCACCTGTTGATGAATATTTAGGTGGCTTCCAGTTTGGATTATGAGGAAGGCCAGTACAGATGCTAATGTGCAAGTCTGTATTCACATATGCTTCATACATTTTAGTTTCTCTGGGATAACCATCTTAGAGTGGAGTCTGATTTTTAGATTCCACAAAAGCATTTTTACATATTGTTTGTTCCGTGGTATGAGCTCCAGCAACGGTGTGAGAGCTCCAGTTGCTTTGCATCCTTTCCAGCCTCTGGTCTCCTCAGCCTCCTCATCATCAGCTGTGCTAACAGGGGTGCGATGGAACCCTAGTGTGGTTTTATTTTGAGTATACCTAGTGACTGATGATGATGAAAAAGATGTTTCTTCAGTCCTCTTGCCTACTTTTGTTGGATTTTGCTCTTACTGTTAAGTTTTAATAGTTTTTACATATCTCAGAATATCTTTTGTAATCTACATATCACATACAAGTATCTTCTCCCAGTCTCTGGCTTTCCATCTCATTTTCTTATCAATAAATTTTGGAAAGAAAAGGGTCTCAATTTCCATGATGAACAGCTTATCTGTATTTTCTCTTATGAAAGTGTGTGTGTGTGTATGTGTGTGTGTCTGTGTATGTGTATATGTGTGTGTGTATGTGTGTGTGTAGTGTGTGTGTATGTGTATGTGTGTAGTGTGTGTATGTGTATGTGTGTATGTGTATGTGTGTATGTGTGTATGTATGTGTATGTGTATGTGCTTTGTCTGCCAAACTCATGATCACTGATACTTCCTTCCAGTTCAACTTTCTTCCCTACACCCTTCCTGTTTTCATACATACAAGCCTATGACTCTATAACAATATTAGCTCTATTCACTGAAAGATTTCCTTGGCCAATTAAATTCCTTTGACATTTGGCAGAAACTCATACTTTTGATGTTTTCTGCTTTCTTGCTACTCCTACCTTGTCCTGAAGACCACAGCTATAAGGAGACTTGAAATCAGCTACTGTAAGTGCCCTAACTTCACTCAAACTTAAAAGTGTATTTTCAAATCAGCAAGTCAAACTATAAGAAGTGAAAGACCAAACAGAATGCCAATAGGAATTATGTTCAATCAGAGAGTTTGGACAGAATAGACCCCACATTTGGAATTCTCAGATGAAGGATGTTCAGCCATAAAGTCTATGCAAATATTCCAATATCTGAAAAACCCTGAAATCTGAAATACATCTCCTCCCAAGCACTTTGGATAATGGATATTCTACATGTGATACCAAGACGTAACTTTTGATGACATCACAGATTGTATGGTTTTTCAATTTCAAGTTTTAATTGTTTATTTTTAATAAGCAAAACCACTTTTTTTAAGATATTGACCTTAAATCCTGTGGCTACAATCATATTTCTGTTCCAGTAATTTCTCATTGGATTGTTTTGGTCTCTGGATAATGTCTCTAATTACTTTGTCTATGGACAGACTTCTCCTTCTTTCCCAGTCTACACACTTTACCCCCACTTTCTCCATTGCAAGGACAAGAATTTCTAGTCTTATTTTGAATACAGAGGTAGACAGGAAACATCTTCATCTTGCTCCTCATCTTAGGCAAAAGTTTCACTATTAAATATGTTTTTATGTTTTTCACAGATGCCCTCAATCAGGATGAAGAAGATTCCCTTCTAGTTTCTAGTTTCCTGAGAGGTTATCGGAAATCAGTGTTAGACAGAGTTGAATGTTTTCTGTATCTATTTGGATAAGTATCTAGTTTTCCTCTTTCAGCCTGCATTCTGAATGGCTCTGATTGGCTTCCTTTTCATGTTAATCCAACCCCAAAGTACCAGGATCAACCCCAGTCACTAGTCACCAGGGAAACACAAATCAAAGCCGCAATGACAGCTGCCTTACTCTAGTCAGAATTACCAAAAAGATGAGTGCTAAACAAGAAGGTGTCATTAGAAATGTAAATTAACACAGCCATTGTTGAAAATGTCTGAGGTTCTTCAAAAAAGCAGGGCTACTATACTGTCCGGCCATCCCACTACTGGGTATAAATCCAAAGGAACTGAGATTGGTGTATCAAAGAGATCTCTTCTACATGCTCGTGTTTATTAAAGCATTGTTCTCCACAGCCAACATCTAGAGCCCAAAGCAAGTATCCACTAACAGATGAATGGATAAAGAGTATGTGGTGTGTATACACAACGAAATATCATTTAGCCATAAACAGGATGAAATATCATTATTTGCACTATGGAAGGAACTGGGAGATGCTAAATGAAGGAATCCAGACACACACACACACACACACACACACACACAATCATGCCCTCACTCCCGTGGGGAATATAAAATATTGACCTCATTGAAGGTAAGAGTGGAATGGCAATTACCAAAGGCTGTGGAACAGGATGTGAGAAATGCGTTTCAATGGGAACAATTAGGAACAGCAAGGTCTGGTGTACATACATGGGTGACTACATAACCATAAGGTACCGTCTTTCTCAGAAAGCTAGAAGAAAGAATCTTTAATGTTTTCACTACCAAGATACAGTAAGTACCTGAGGGAGCAAATATGTTTGCCACAATGTAGACATTAACATAGTATGTCTATGTATCAAAGTAGTACATGGGACCCCAGAGACATATGAAATTTCTGTGTTTTATGTAATTGCTTAAAATCAATTTAAATTTAAATATGCATTATGAATAGTAATAATAAAATGGGCTCTAGAGTCAGGCAACCTGGGCTCAGGTAGCAACTTGGCTACACATACCTATGTGACTTTATCTATGTGCTATTTACCTCTGAGTCCACCCCATCTATAAGTCAGGTACACATGTACTTTGGGCTGTTACAAAGCTTAACTGAGAAAAGACACACAGAACATTAACATTGCTCCTCGTATAAAGTAATTGCTCAAGAATTGCTAATGACAGTTTCCCCAGACACCAAGGACAGTGATCTAGTGCTAGCTTGACTGACCCAGCCTCCTCAGGACTGTTGTCAGTTGAACATGTCTACTACAGACCACACCTTCAACAACCCCTGCCAGCCCACTGAAGAAGCCCATCTCCTCCAATAACAGACGTGGATGTCACTTCTAAGTAACGGAATGTTTTTCTTCCTGCCTCATTTTCTTCCTGTCAGAATCCAAACATCCCATTTACAGAGACTCTGCCCTGCCTCCCTCAGAAGGGACAAAGCGTTCGTTACTCTGACTCATTCAAGTCCTCCACGTACATTGACTCTGCTTTATATTTACTGTAACAATCAAATTCTGAAAGCAAGGCATACTCAAAGATCTCAGTTGAAATTATCTCAGGATAAAGGCTCCGCAAGCAATCCTGAGTGTTTCTCTACTTAATGTTCTGTTTACTTATGGTAAAGTTCTTATTTGCTTGCTTTCAACCTCTAGGGAAAGAGTCTCTAACAAGTACAACTGGTTACAGGAGCACACAAAGTGGGCGAAGTTTTTGTTCCTTTGTTGAAAAAGCTGGTATGCATTCTGTGTGTTTAGACAACGCTATAGAGACACCGTAGGAAGACCCTATCAATCTCACCTACACGAAGGCTTTATTTTTCTAAATTACATTTAGTGGGATGACTCTTAATGAGGCCTCTGAGCAAGCTTGTCTTTCTTTGCATATGTATTCTGTGTACTGATACAAAGACAAAGATTAAGAGCTCAAGAGCAACTTTTTCTTCTCTGACCATACTTAATTCCAGACCATCTCACTCAACCTCATGTCAACATCCATGTTTGTGCATACCAAGTTTAACAGTCAGAGGAAGCCAGCTCAGCTTTATTCACACAGGAATAAGATGCTGGGTTCTTATGAACCTAAGTTTACAGTTCAAGGTTTTCATCCATGATCTCATCCTTAATTCTTTAATTAAAAAGATATTTTCTCCCACTTTTTTATGTCAAATCTTCAGAAATAATTTATATTAGTGCAACAAAGATGTTTTTGTTTAAATTCACCAATTGCCAACATTTGGCCATAGGTGATTTATAAAAGTACATACATATAAGTGTTCAGAGATAAATCAAATACATGTAATATAGCTAATGTAATATATGTTTATATTTGAAATACTGTGTCTATATTTGTCATGCTATATATATATATATAGTTATTAACACATAATATAACTTTATATAATTCTTTTTGTATGTGTGTATGTATGTATATGTAAGAGTGTGGAGCATCTGTGTGTGGGGTATGTGCACGTGTGTAGATACCAAATGAGGACATTAGATGTCTTGTTCTGTCACTCTCTGCTTTATTCCCCTGGGACGGTGAACCTGAAGCTAGTCTTGCAGCCACCAAGCCCCAGGGAAATGATTTTCCCATCTCCTTACCACACAAATAAACCTACATGCACAGGGCTGGAGTTAAAGGCATGCAACCAAGCCCAGCACTTTGTGTGGATTTTAGGATCTGAACTCAGGTCCTCATGCTTGTAAAGCAATAGATCTTTACCTGCTGAGCCATCCCTCCAACTCCATTTTAATATTACATTATACAAATACACACACACACACACACACACACACACACACATACACGAGCCATCTGAAAGTCAGTAGCAAGAACTGTAACAGAACCATAAATACTTCACAGTACAAAATCTCCTATAATTTCAGCCATGAAGGAAAACGGAATCATGACATTTGCAGGGAAATAGATGAAGCTGGAGACCATTTTGTTAAGTGAAAGAAGCCAGACTCAAAAGTACAAACGCCACATACTTTGCCTCCTATGTGGAATCTATATTTAAATCCGTGTGCATAAGTGTGCACACATGTAAGAAGAAAGGGGACCGTGAGAGGGGAGGAAGAGATCTAAGGGGAACAGGCAGGAGGGAAGGGGAGAATAATAAAATACATGTGACATAAAAACACAAGAGAGGACTGTTTGGGAGAAGGAAGAGGACCAGCAGGGAGGAACAGGGACGATGGGAAGGAGTAAGTGGAGGGGAACAAAAAGGAACAAAAGACAACGGCATATATGCATGACTGTGGCATAATAAAACCCATGTTCTGTGTGCTAACAAAATCTTCTAAATAAAAAACTTAAGTATGTGAACAAGGACATTCTCTTACACACGCACAATTATCACACTCAATAAAGTTAGCATTGATACAATATGATTAGCATGTGGTCTGTCTTGGACCCACGTGTGCCTTCTGCAGCTGTTGCTCTGGTCAGAATGCAGCCAGGAATCACACGCTGCATGTAGATGTCATCTCTCTTTCGTCTCCTTTAAACAAAGCAGATCCCCATCCTCCTTGGTCTGTGATGACTGGTACTGAAGAGTACAAATCTTCATTCCTGGAATTGCTTCCCTGTTTCCTCCTAGTGTGATTCCTCCTAGTTAAGCATCGTGGGCAGGGATGTTGCTTAAGTGACAGGCAGAGGTAAACAGTTTGTTCCTCTAGATTTGATTGTCTTCAGGGATTCTCCATGGTCAAGACACCTCTTCCCTTGTGATTAAGCAGTCCAAGTTCTGACACTTTGAGGGTATTCTGTTCTCGACAATCTTTTCCCTTCCTAATTGTAACAGGCTCTCATCATCCTTGCCAAAATCACTATGATGATTTATTAATTACTGCAGTGGCTATCTGCTATATTTTATCTTCCATCACCCTTCTATATTTTAGTTGGCATTCTTCAAAGGTGTCTCATGGAAACTAAAAATGCACAGGTCCTTCTGTATAAGAGGGCTGTAAGCAAGAATGGAGTAGCTCCCGGTGACAGTGGGCTCTTCTGAGGAAGGGCACAGACTGCAATGGACACTGGGGTCAGTAACTTGCTGTGCAGCAAGACACTTCTCTGTGGTTGATCTGGTTCAAAGGGATTCTCCATGAAGAATGTGGGTGTTTACCATGTTCTTTGTGTTAGGATGATGACGAGATACTGGCAAAGGATCTAAAGGAGCTGCATTTTCAAGCTCCATGTGATAACCCCTAACTTCCTCCCTGAAGCAGAAGACCTAGGAAAACCACACTGAGAAAATTGGCTATGGCTGAAACTCAGATCATTCCTAACGTATGTTTGGCTCTGACACTTTTTTAATAGTATACATCAAGCACCCCCAAAATTGTACTCTTTCATCTCATATAGCTTCAGTTCAAAGAAGAAAAACTATGTTCTTCCCATGCCTTTCTACCCCTGTTATGGAGAGATATTCTGACCTTCGGTCACAACATACCTTTGAATGCTTATGCTAAATGTCTAAGATTTATCCCATCAATGTGGTGGTAGGGTCAAGTGCAGTGTTTTCAGAGTCTAGCCCCTTTCACTCAGTTTTATCCTATCAAATACTGGGGCCAGGCCAAAAGAATATTTTAGTTTAACTCAGCATCTCATGTCTTCAGTATGTAGGACAGTGATGCTATCTACTTTGATACTACTGGTAGAAGGCAGCCCAGGGCACACAGTAGCACATTTCACAAATGGAAAGTTACAATAAGCTATGCTGGAAACCACAGAGCTAACAGCCAGTGTGTTTTACATATAAACCCACCAGTATGCCAGAAAAAAGCAAATGTGGCCAGTTTTATGTCAAGTTGACACAAGATAAAGTTGTTTGAGAGGAGGGAACATCAATTAAGAAAATGCCGTCGTAAGATTGGGCTGTAGGCAAATTTTCTTAATTAGTGATTGATGTGGGAGGGCGAGCCCATTGTGGGTGGTACCACTCCTGGCCTGGTGGTCCTGGTCTTATAAGAGAGCAGGCTGAACAAGCCATGGGGAGTAAGCCAATAAACAGTACCTTTCCATGGCCTCTACATCAGCTTCTGCCTTCATGTTACTGCCCTGTTTGAGTTCCTATCCTGACTTCCTTCAATGATGGACTATGATGTGTACTTGTAAGCAAAATAAACCTTTTCCTCACCAACTTACTTTTTACTTTGGTCATGGTGTTTCATGACAACAATAGTAACCCTAAGACAGTTGGCCAGCGAGATGGCTCAGTAGGTAAAGGCACTTGCCACCAAGCCTAAAGACCTGAATTTGATCCCCAAAAGCCACACCATGTAAAGAAAGAATAAACTCCCAAAAGTTGTCCTCTGGTGTCTGCACATTCACTGTGGCACATGCACACCCACACACATACATCACACCACACACACACACACACACACACATACACACAAATAAATAAATGTAAAATTTCAAATTTAATAAGATTTCTTTATACATTGAGCTTTCCCAAAACATTGAAAGGCAAGTTCTATTTATCAAAAGTTAATATACCAGTACTAAGCAAAACAGCAGGTAATATATGTTCAAATATATTTAGAGATCAAGGGATGTGGAGATTTATCCTGCTGTGTCTGTCCTGAAACAGGTCTGTCTTGGAGCCAAAGTGCTACCATCTGCGTCTTCATCAAAGGGTCCCAAGAACATCAGTTCATTTCCTTCTCTCAACTGCATTTGCTTTGCACATCTGGGCTTCCTCGGTTAAGCCTCTCTTCTACTCCTTCAATCTATTCACAAGCCAGAACAGAGCAGCCATAGCCACTGATAAACCACAAGGAACCCTGAGTACACAGACGTAGCCAATGGAGAAGTTAAAATAGACAAAAATGGAAAAGGGACTCAATCTCCTTGGGAGAGCAAGAGTTTGTGTTTAAAGGGCTGCATTTTGAGATGATGAGGAAATGTTTTGTGTCTGGGTCTGAAATTCTAAACAGATACTGATCTGAGTCACAAATAGAGATAGCAGTTATAAAACAACCAATTAATTTCCAAAGAAAAAGAGAAAAGACACCTTCTTCCCCTCCCCTCTGGCATTTCTGCCCTGCATTGCACTGGTTTTGCTTTCTCATTTTCTCCCATTAGACCCTCTCAGAGTCTTCTTCCTCCACAAAGAGCCAAACCTCATATATCTTCTATGTCACTTTGGGTCATAAAAGATACTCAATAAAACCATTTTGGCTGGATCTAATGACCAAAACTATCTACAAAATACCTCATATTAGCGAGGCTTTACCAATGCTTGCCTACCACATTTCCTAGAAAATGAAGACTTTCTACAAGCCCTTTATGTCTTTGAAGTCAAAGGCCATCTTCACATTAAGTTAATGCATTCATTCGGTGGAAACTACTAAAAACCCATCATATGCAGGGCACTATGCTCAGGTGTACTCCTTAGGAAGCAAAGTCACCCCTGACACCCCTGGATGTTACCGTATGTAAATCTCCTTGTGAGAGACAAAAGGAATTTTGTGCCTTGTTCACTTTTAGAGCACTTCAATATATTTGCAAATATAAGTGCTTATGATTCTATAATTTTCTTTCAACATTGGTAAATAATCTAAATTTCTTATATCAACTAGCAACAATACGTTTTAGGTACAATCACTGCTTACTCCATTTCTATACATAAAGCATATTCTTAAAGTCCTTTATCATGAAGTTGATAAATTCACTGAACCTATTAATAAAAATTCCATTAAATCTTTGTCACAGGAGCAGCTGCTCATGGCATACTGTAGAGTCCTCACTGCTTAATGTGTGTGTGTGTGTGTGTGTGTGTGTGTGTGTACATGCACATGAGTGCATACACTTGTGTGTGCATGAACAGAGACCAGAGGTCAACACTAGGTGTTCTCCTCTATTGCCCTCCACATTATTCTTTGAGAAAGTCTCTCAGTGAATCTGGACCCCACCCACTAGTTGGCTAGACAGGCTAGCTAGCGGAAAACACCTGTCTCTGAGCCCAGTTCTGGGATTGCAGATGGGCACCAACACACCGGCTTTTACACAGGTTCTGGAATTTAAGTCCTCCTGCCTGTACAGCAAGCAGCTTACCCACTGAGCCATCTGCCCAGCCCCCGAGTCCCTTGTTTTCAACTCACCTGTGTTATTTCCCATTCTTAATGCTCTCCTTCCCATCTCACTTCCTCTCCACTCTCATCATCCAAATTCTTCCTTCTGTTTCATGTTGGCATCCCCAACTCATCTAAATTATGCTGACTAAATTCATAAGCTCCAAAATATACATATATATGTGATATATATGTGTATGTGCATATATATTCCAGAACTTATTATGTAAATCTCAAACCAATTTAGGTTTCCAACTTCCGTGACTATTATTATTCCGTGACTATTTCAGGTAAGATTCTTCTCTTTCCCTCTCTTTTCTCCCTTCTACCCTCTCCTCTTCTTCTTCCATTCATATTCTCATTCATTCTCTCTCTCTCTCTCTCTCTCTCTCTCTCTCTCTCACCCTCCCTATCTCCCTATCTCTCTATCAATGTATCTATCTCTCTATCTATCTCAGACTATATCAATAAGATGTAATAAGCTATGGGGGAACATACCCATCTGTTGTGGAATATTATTTTAAGATGTGTTACATTTGTTTATGCTGTGGAACACTTGTTTAATGATGCAAAGATGTGTTGCATTCTTTTCACATTGCATTTGTTTAACTCTGTGAAGCTGTGTTACTTTGCCTGTCTAAAACACCTGATGGTCTAATAAAGAGTTGAAAGGCCAATAGTTAGGCAGGAGAGAGAGGATAAGTGGGGCTGGCATGCAGAGAGAATAAATAGGAGGAGAAATCTGGGAAGAGAAAGATCAAGGAGGAGAAGGACAGGAAGACTTCAGGGGCTAGCCACCCAGCAACACAGCCAGCCACAGAGTAAGAAGGAAAGAAAAGATGTACAGAAATAGAGAAAGGTAAAAGCCTAGAGACAAAAGATAGATGGAAAATTTAAGTTAAGAAAAGCAGGCTAGCCGGGCAGTGGTGGCACATGCCTTTAATCCCAGCACTTGGGAGGCAGAAGCAGGTGGATCTCTGTGAGTTCGAGGCCAGCCTGGTCTACAGAGTGAGTTCTAGGACAGCCAGGACAGTTACATAGGGAAACTCTGTCTCGAGAAAAAAAAATAGGAAAGAAAGAAAGAAAAGGTGGCTAGAAACAAGCCAAGCTAAGGTTGGGCATTCATAAGAAAGAATAAGCCTCCATGTGATTTATCTGGGAGCTGGATGGTGGGCCTCCAAAAAATCTAAGAATAAAAAGCAACCAAACCGGGCGGTGGTGGCACACACCTTTAATCCCAGCACTCGGGAGGCAGAGCCAGGCGGATCTCTGTGAGTTCGAGGCCAGCCTGGGCTACCAAGTGAGTTCCAGGAAAGGCGCAAAGCTACACAAAGAAACCCTGTCTCGAAAAACCAAAAAAAAAAAAAAGGCAACCAACTATACCCATCCATGGTATCTACTCACTAGCACTCACCTTATACAATTTTATGCATTTTGGAAGGTTGGAAAAGTGACTAAATTTGTCTCTTAGTACTTATAGAATCATAAATAATACCTTATACAGTTTAGTTATTTGATAAATGCTTCTAGATCATGTTACTAATAGACCAAAATAAATTCATTCTGTTCATAGCCAAACTTCAGGGACGGTGCATTTTCATAAAGAAAGATGAGGTAAAGCTCTTAAAATCTTGGCCTAAGGCGGATCTCTGTGAGTTCAAGGCCAGCCTGGGCTACCAAGTGAGCTCCAGGAAAGGCGCAAAGCTACACAGAGAAACCCTGTCTCGAAAAACCAAAAAAAAAAAAAAAAAGTCTTGGCCTAACTGTTGCTAATACCACATTGCTGTCCTCCACAGTTTAAGGTAACATCATTGACAAGAATCAGGAAGACAATCTCTGGGCTATGTGTTATTAATGCGGGAATAAAAAGTCCAATATCTAAGACATCGAAGCTAATAATATCTTGTCCATCAAAACTAATAACACCTTATGACTCACAATAATCAGACTCAGGTCTTTCTTCCCCAGAGGGTGATAAGGTCACTCGAAATGGCAGTTTGTCCCTGAACAGTAGAAAGACACTGTCAGACAATGAAACCACTTCTGATTTGTTAGGATGACTTTGAACCAGTAAGCACATCCTACTGCCCAACCGCACCAGGATTTCAAACCAAAGAGGGAATGCATAGTTTGGAAAAGTCATAACAATGATTAAAACCAAGAAGACCAGGAAAAAAAATAAAAACAAGAGAATCGGTCTCCACTGAAGAGCAGGCAGAAAGGGGTGCCAGGTAAGGCAGAGCAAAGGCAGGCCATTTCTGAGGAAACTCATCTCAGAAACAACCCATAACATGGTGAGTGAAGGAGAGATGGTATTACCAAGGGCAACATTTGTTGTGGAATGTTACTTTAACTGGGTAAAGATATGTTACATTCGTTTATGTTGCAGAATATTACTTTAACTGTGTAAAGGTGTGTTGCACTTGTTTATGCTGCATTTCTTTCATTATGCAAAGCTGTGTTGCATCTGTTTTTCCTTGCCTGCCTAAGGCACTGGATTGGCCTAATAAAAAGCTGAACAACTAATACCTAGACAGTAGAGGGACAGGTAGGGCTGGCGGGCAGGAGAATAAGTAGGAGGAGCAATCTAGATGGGGGGAGGGGCAGAAGGGGGAGAACAAGGGAGAAGGAGACGCCAGGGGCCAGACAGATAAACACAGAGTAGAACACACAGAATGAACAAAGGTAAAAAGCCCTGAGGCAAAACATGGATGAAGAGAAACAGGTTGATTTAAGTTATAAAAGCGAGTGGGACAAGCTTAAGATAAGGCCAAGCATCCACAATTAATAATAGTCTCTGTGTCTTTATTTGGGAGCTGACCAGTGGCCCAAGAGAAAGCCTGCTCCAGGCTTCTGGAATCTGGTGCCTGTGGTGTGACACCTTGCACAGCCTTGGTGTAGTGGGAAGGGGCTTGGACCTGCCTAGGCTCAGTGTGCTGGGCTCTGCTGACTCCCCATGGGAGACCTCGATTTTGGGGATGTGGGGTGGTGGGGTGGCTTGGGAAAGAGGGCTGGGGGGTAGGAGGAGGGAGGAGGGGGGTCTGTGGATGGCATGGGGAGTGAGTAGAAAATTTCTTAATAAAGAAAAATGAAAAAAAAAGAAAGTATATAACCTGATTCCATACAAATGGTGTAAGCTTTGCACCGCTATGTGTTTTTTAATGGTCAGTAATTTTTAATTTTGCTCCTCATTTGTCATGTTTAATGAAATGAAAAATAAATCATAAGCAGATTATTAAAAAAAAAAGAGAGAGAGAAAGAAAGCCTGCTACAAACATTGGCATCTCTGACTCCTACGACTGTCGAAGTCTCCAGGTCTCCAGAAGCACATGTATACACCCACAAAGACACACACAAACTAGCATGCACACACAACCACTGCACAGTGTTACCTTGAAACCAACACTTAATCCTCAACAAGGGTCCAAACACTTTAAAATTAAGCCAGAAGCTTCTTTTTACATTGTTAGACTTCTGCTAAAAGAATGAATGTACCCCTTATAGGTAAATAATGGTACTCTCAGAAGTGATGGCGGGGGGGGGGGGG
>CABHPH010150813.1:2563-47056 GCA_902168325.1 Peromyscus nudipes
AGAGAGAGAGAGAGAGAGAGAGAGAGAGAGAGAGAGAGAGAGAGAAGGGCACTTGTTCTTCCTTTGCCGAACTCCGGCAGCAATGCTGGGCTGACACCAGCAGAGGGAGACAGAGAGCACAGTAACGCCAAACGTTTGACAGACAGGTGAGCCTGAGTCCCCAGAGAGCAACGCGCCCCTTCCTGATGTACCTCTGACTCACACAGCGTATGTCCCCAGTGTGTGCAGTTGACAGAGGTGTAGGACACTGTTCTTCCTTCCCTTCCTGAAGTAGCCTTTGTTTGCAGCATGGTTAGAGAGCCCGTTGTCCTGCCCTGGAGAGTCTTTGTGCTCTATGTGTGACCTTGGGGTCCGCACTTGGACCTGAGGCTTCTTGCCAGCTCTGTGGACAGGGAAGTGCTGGGGTCTTGTGGAGCTGTGCCTGGGATCACCCATCTCTGCTACTTGGGGAGGACAATCCTGCATGTTAGGAGTGGGCAGAGGCTGCTGGACAGCCGTCTGTTTCAGTTATTCTCCTCAGCTCCAAAACTGCCCACCTATCCCTGGGTGCCAGAGGGCACAGCTGTGGGGCTGGAGCACAGCACCGGGCGGACAGAATTGTGGGCGGATGGGAGGCTCCAGGTACAGCTGCCATGTCTCACTCACCAGCCCTGTGTGAAAGCAGAGTCGCAGCCATCAGTCCTTCACAATCCCATGAAATCAACCTCATTATCCCACTGTATGAAAAAGACCATTTAAGCAAGGTCAAAGGACTTTCCCCAAATCAGTATCCAGCCTGTGAGGACTTGTGATGTCACAAAACATGGCTCACTGGCTGGAGGGTGAGGCTGACACCAGTCCACAGGCCAACATAAACTCATCATGAAGGACTGTGATGAGCATCAGGAAGGGAGGGTGTGGCCCCAAAGGAAGAGGAGCAGGCTCAACCTCTTGAGGAACCTGAGCAGGGCTGCCAGTGAGTGGAAGTCTGTAACACTGGACGGTATCAGCAAGTCAGAAAAGAGAGCTTTCCAGGCTGAGGCAAGAGCAGGTGCAAAGGTCCTGGGGTGGCAGAGAGAGAAGCAATTCAGAAGGACTAAAGGATGTCCAGATGACCTGGTGCAAGGAATGAGCCAGCAGTTGGAATAAGTCAGAGTGTAGAAAGAGCACTGGCCAGATGTGAGGACTTTGGAGCCCTTCCAAAGATGGTCACTCTGGCCTAACAGCCAGGGGAGTAGCCCAACCACACCACTTTCTCCAGAGAGATAAAACATGGAGGAAGAATGGACAGCAGCTAAGTGGCCACTGCAGGGGTCCAAGCCAGCAAGAAAGGATGCTGGTATAGACCAGGAGGATGATGGAGACTGAGAAAGTCAGCCAAAATTTGGGCTGAATGTGAGGTGAGGTTGAGGGGGATTAGAAGACTGCCCTTGGCTAGATGGCTAGAGCTTCTACTCACTATAAAGGGTTTCTTGGGAAAGGACTGGCCTTGGGGTGGGACTTTTGGACCAGTTTAGCTAAAGGGGCCAGGGCACCTTCCAAGAACAGCTTAGAAGGCAGCCCAGGTTAGACAACAGATTAAGAATGAGCCATGAGAGGTGCAGGCATGGGTGAGTCACTGTGGAGAGGACAGGGAGAGAGGTGGCAGAGGGAGACCCCAGGAACCAGCTCTGCCAGGCATCATGACGAGAAGGGAGTGAGGGGGGGAGGAGAGAGGGAGAGAGGGGGAGAGGGAGGGAGAGAGAGAGAGAGAGAGAGAGGGAGAGAGAGAGAGAGAGAGAGAGAGAGAGAGAGAGAGAGAGAAGCCCATCTATACCGTGCTGGCAGGAGGCCATCTATAAGGGACCCCCATGTACTGGGCATCCTGACAAGGCAGCCAGCGGTGACCTTGGAGCAGTTTCAAGGGATAGCAGGTGGGATCCAGCCCATGGGGTGAGGAACGTGGGCAGGTGCGGGCTGTGAGCCATTCCCTGGTTCTGGCTCCAAAGAAAGAGGATTGCTAGTATGCAGATATGTAAGACAGACAGATGGATTCAGTGGGAGGGAGTGAGGAGGAATAGGCATCGGATCTTGTGAGGACTATGGTGCTGAGGGACACCTGTCTCCACGGCCTCAGAAAGGCCACAAATCTGATACGTCATTCTCAGGGGAGTCTTCAGACCACATGTCAGGGCAACCACCCAGGTCCATGAAGAGCCAACCCATGGAAAGAAGGCCTCAAGAGGGGAAGTAATGGCTTCCAGGCCCCCAGGAAAGGCTCTGGGGTCTACATTGCTTCCCTGTCTATGGCAGCCTACCCCAGAGCAAGGCTCGACTCTGCAGCAGCTTGGGCCACTGAGAAGCCCCTGTGCAGAGAGGCCTGTGCAGCTCATAGAGGGTGCTACCTGTAAATTCAGGCCTGACACGGGCAGGGCCGTCATGGAGAGGGACAACTCACAGTGACACAGTGTGCTGCTTTAGAACACAGTGAATGACAAGGGTCAGTGGGTGCAGGAGGAGAAGCTGTGGCAGAGAAGAAGAAAAGGCCAAAGCCAAGTCCAGCCCAATCCCCAGCTCTGCTGAGGACACTATAAGCATTAGCTTGTATATCTGGGTGGCTGACTTCCAAGAAAAAGGAAAAAGAAAAAAAAAGGAAGGGAGGGAGGGAGAGAGGGAGGGAGGGAAGAAGAAGAAAAGAAAGAAAGAAAAGCTTGGCCAAACAGGAAGATGCATTTTTCTATGGCATTATTTGTGAAGGCAAAAACCTGGGAAGTCCTCACGCACAGCTGAACTGGAGCCATCCTACAGTGGAGTCCTGTGGAGCGGCTTGGAAGGTGACTAACACCATGCAGTTCCTGAGCACATGGCTAGGACTAGTGTTTAGAAAAAAGAAAAAAGGCATGATGGAGAAAAGAAATCTAAATTCACCCCCACTTACCTAAACCAGGGAAGGTAAGCTCACAATAAATATACACGGAATGTTAACCATCACATAAAGCAAGTATGTAAAGAAACTTCATATAACGCCCCGCCCCATAATGTCCTATATAAAACTTAAAAAGGTCTTTTATGTTTTATGTGTCCATTTAGAAGTTTATGCAAAGAAGAGAGCATTTTGGAAATCGGAAGAAGGCGATGTTAAATGTTATAAATGACTGTCTATACGGAGAAGTATCCATAGAGAAGACAGGAGATAAGGATCCAGGACTGGACACCTCTGCACACAACACACCCTGTGTTGTGTTTGACTTTAGATCCATGCAAGTACTTTCCATAGTCATGCTGACAAAAGCTTATTTCTAAGAATTAAAAGTAATCTAAATGTTCATTTGTGACATAATCAAAAGACTAAACATGAGTCCCAAGCATTTTAAATAGCTGCTGCAGGACACAGTATTGGTCTGGGATAGGCTGCCGTGGAAAGAGAGGCACTGGAGGCCCCAGAGCTTCCCCAGGGTTCCTTCCCTACTTGAGGTCATTTGATGGTCCATCACACTAGGCTTTGCTGCGAAGACAAGAATGAAGGCCAAGAAATCCTAACTGAGCCTCCAGCCCTGAATCCTTGGCAACACTGATACTGTTATCTCTGGAACTGGAGTGCGATTAGCAGAGTAAGACAAATGCATAATCACTTCGAGAATCAGAACCTGAGACACAGGAACAAGAGAATATGAATGCAAGAGCCCTGAAGCCCTGGCAAAAAATATCAGTATGAACCATTATGCAGTGCAACTTTAAAAATACAGCACACTCGTTATTGTTTATTGAGTATAATTGCATAAAAATTACCCCCAAATTTAGTGGCTTAAAACATCAAACACTTATTATCTTGGGAATCTAGCTATGTCTCAGCTGGGGCCTCTGGCTCTGTGGAGGCTGTAGTCAAGGTAGCTGGGAAGCCTGTTACAATCTTAGGCCTGAACAAGACAGACCAATTCCAAGTTCCCTCCCAAGGTCGTTGGCAGAGACTTAGCTCCCCTGCCTGCTGGCCTCTCTGCAGGGCAACTTGGGACCACAACAGAGCAGCCTGGCTCCCTTAGAGAACAAGCAAGATGGAGTGATGCAGACACCATTCTCTTCCTATTTTTCTCAAACCTAATTTTGGAGGCAATATCCTATTAATCACTTTTCCCAACTCATGGTCAGGGTGAGGGGTTTGCATAGCTGTAACTCTCAGGAGATCACTGGGAGCCTTGTCACACATACATACCATATGTGCTCACTTCCTAAGCTCTTCCACAGGGAGCCCCGACTTCACCCAGATTATGGACTCTAAACAGTATTTCCACCTAGCTCCATGATGAAAGGATTAACTGATTCCATTCCCAGGACAAAAATAACTTTGAATTGTGCCAGAATATTAGAACATATTGAGGTCATAAGACTGAGGGACTAACAGCACAAAGCCAGTTGGCTAGAGACATGGAAATATCCATAAGCAAGGCGTCCTCAGGGCCACCCCACCAGGCTGCAACCCAAGGATGCCCAGTGACAGTCCCTAAGCCTACTGTCAACCTGTATAGACTGGTAGGGAAACTCATTATTTTAAACATTGTTAAAGAGAAGAACTGAAGACAGCCAGCTTTTCTTGCGTGCACTATAATCAGGGAAAGTTTGTCTGGATAGGAGTTCAAAGAATCAATAGCAGGGAAAAGGTTCTATCAGAATAACCAATGAATGGATCTAGACAATAATTTATTGCTGCTAAAAATCACTGAAAGAGAGACAGCCAGATGTAATGCTATCTATGAAGCTCTGCCCAAGCAATCAAACTTATTATGACTGGGCTCTATCTAAGCCCTGACCATTTTCCTGGACATGGACAGAGGGCCATGCAGAAGACACCATCAGGATGCAACCAACCAAGCCCAGGGTGCTGAAAAAAATGCCACAGGATGAACAGACTTCCACAATGCATCACCAAGACCACTGTGAAGAAGAAAGTAGATATCGTTAGCTTTGTCAACTTGATGCAGTCATCTGAAAGGATGACTGGGAGGCCTCCCTTGGGGAATTGTCTAGATTAGATTGGCTGGTGGGCATGTCTGTGGAGTCTTGTCTTGATTGCTCATTGATGGAGGAGAACCCAGCTCATTATGGGCAGTACTTTCCCCAAGCAAGTGGTCCTGGGTTATATAAGAAAAGCTGGGTAGGCATGGGGTCTCTGAGCAAGCCAATAAGCACACTCCTCCATGGCTTCTGATTCAAGCTCCTGCTTGAGTTCTTGCTCTGAATTCCCTCAAGGAAGGACTGTCACCTGAAAATGTAAACCAAATCAACCTTTCTGCTCCTAAGGTGATTCTGGTCACGGTGTTTTATGACAGCAAGAGAAGGAAAATCAGAGGAAAAAAACAAACAGATGAGTGGAGAATCTGTAAGAGGCAGAAGAGAATTATAAAATCCATCAGCCAGGCTCATTGAGGAGCTGGTTTAGATCTCTGTCGGAGGGACACTGTGCATGGGCAAATGCAAACACTAGCTGGCACTGAGTGACACATAGGAATGGCTGCTGGCTTTCTTTTAGTTGTGACAATAGCATTGCAATGGTTTTCAATCGAGTTCCCATATTTTAGAGATACATAGTTGAAATAGTTAAAAGCAAAATGGGATCGCTTTAGAAAACTAGGGCGAGTGTGGGGATGGAGGTTAAGCCTACGGGTCACGAGGAGGTGAGCACTGGGAGTCTGAAGCCAGTGAGGGTGCATGGTGATGAGTATGATTTTCTAATTTCTGTATGTGTGAACATTTTATAACAAATTAAAAGGATGGATCTTTCAAAACTAGTGGGCACATACTGTTATTATATAACACTGTTCCTTATTTTCCACCCAATTTAGTGAGATAAGGGCAAGAATTGGTAGAAAACAAGAAAAAAGAGAGTGGAAGGCATTCTAATTTGCAGATGGTGTGATTCCAAGCCAGGGAAGAGCCAAGAACACACACAAAAATGTATTGGGGGGGGGGAATAAAACGAAGAAAATTGACCAAAGCAATGGTTTAGAATTTAATATATAAAAAAATCAATAGGTTTCTTTGGACCTACAAACAAGTCAGAAAAATGTAACGAAGCAAAAGATAACATTTACCAAAACAACAAGCGGGATAAAAGACCAAAGGATAAATGAAAAGGATTTGCCTCAGAGTTTCTGAACAAGCTTTAAAGATAAATATGTTTGACCTGATGTGATGAGAAGCCTCTTTGGGCATCAGAGATGTCTATGCTGTAGAGCTGACACTTTTCCTCTAACTAGATAAACTGAACGGACGCCAAATAAAGATGCCAAGAGGAATTGTGTGTGTGTCACTAGATAAGCTGATCCAAAAAACGTATATGGAAAAAGAGCCACGCTGAAGTCTCTGGGGAAGATGTGAAAAAGAACAGTGGCAGCAGAAACACACAGGCCCAGCAAGTTATAAAACGCATGGAGATCCCGTGAGGAGAGCAGCCTCAGTTGGGACCCCGGTGGACCATCCCCAGATGGACCCAGAGCCAGAAAAATACAGCAAAGGCAGAGCCCTCCACACCAACGATGTTCTGCCACAGCTACTCAGCTGCTTGGGTACAGGGTGCTCAAAATGTGACCTCTGTCTGTATCTATACACCCAAACTTTGCAGATGAATCAGATTTATTTTTTAAAAAATATAAAAGTTCTAGATGAAAACTTTAAAAAGAATAATCTGAACAATGAGAGGATTATGCTGGACTTAAAAGTTACAAATGAAAAAGATTGATCATTTGAACCCATAAAATTTCAGCAAAGTAATGTGTGTGTGTGTGTGTGTGTGTGTGTGTGTGTAGAGAACAAAGTCTGGGTGTGGCTGTTCACACCTGTGAACCTAGCACTGGGAAGGTTTGGGGAGACTGAGACAGGAGGCTTGCAAGTTCAAGGCTAGGCTGTGCAACAGGGTGAAATTCTGTCTAAACAGAATAAAACAAACAAAACCACAAAGTACAGATAAGGATAACCTGGGACAACCTCCCAATGTGAGTCAAAGAGCTCACTTCTTTCAAGTGAAGAGATAGCATGAGTCCATAGGAAACATAAAGGCCAGGCCAGGGCTTAGGCGGAACATTGGTCAAAGTGTAACAACATTCAGCCACAGACAGTGAACTTGCCGACCCAGCACACAGCATGGTGGCTACTGACCACCACCACCAGGTCCACAGTCCCGATCTTCAGTTCAACCAACCGCTGACTGAAATGATCTTTAGCTGTATGTATTGAACCTGTACAGACATGTATTCTTGGTCTTACCCCCTAAATGATACAGCATGACAACCAGTTGTACAGCATTTACCTGTGTTAGGTATTGCATGTCACACAGGGAGGAATCCGGCACCCACGAATATGAACTTGAACAGGTTCCGAGTGTGCTCTATACCATTGGCTATATGGAACTTGAGAATCTGTGGGGTTTTTGGTATCTGGGGGGAGCCCCTGCATATCAAAGGGTGACTGTAGGCTAGGAATTTGCTAAAACCATAGATCTTAAGTGTTCTCTTTCTACTCCACACAGGAGGGGGCTGTGATAGAGGAGGATGTGTTAACTAGCTTGACTGTAGAGATTACATCACAATGTATTTTTATATCAAAACGTGCATATTTACAAACACATTTTGTACTTTCCAATTATATTCCAATACATCTCAGGGAATGGAAGGGTTAAATCCAATAAAGGAATGGACAAAGAATAAGTTTTTTGGTTTTTTTTGTTGTTGTTTACCTGTAGTTTTGGGGGGTGTATGTGTGTGTGGTATGTATATACTTGTAGGTGCAGGCACCCATGTGTGCGTGTGGAGGCCAAAGGCCAATGTTCAATGTCTTCCTGTGTTGCTGCTGCTCTCCACTTTATGCTTTGAGGCAGGGTCTCTTACTGAATTGGAAACTTGAGGTTCCAGGCAGACTAGCTGGCTGCAAGCCTCCTACCCCCAGAATTTGCCTATCTCCAGCATCCTGCTCCCCTGTTCTCCAGTACTGGGGCTACAGGCATGTTCCACTGTATCTGGTTTTTAGGTGACTGTTAAGAATTGGAACTCGGGCCCTTCAGCTTGTGCAGTAAGCATTTTTGCCACTTAGCCGTCTCCTCAGCCCCACAAATGCTACGTTAACAATTTGGATCTGAAGTGTCCCCCGGAAGCCCATGTACTAAAGGCTAAGACTCCCCAGCTGACGGCTCTATCATGAAGTAACAGGACCTTTAAGAGTTATTGGGGTGTGACCTTAAAGAGGATTTGGGACCTCAATGCCTTCTCTCTCTCTTACTGCATCCTAACTGCCATGAGGTAGAATCTCGTCCCCTGCCCTGTGCCATGGGGTTCTACCTCACCAACAGTCCTCCAACACAGCCAACCAACCACAGACTGGAACTTTTGAAACCATGAGCCCAAATAAATTCTTCCTTCTTGTAAGTAAATCTGAGTTACTTTATCACAATAGCAGCACACGGGAAAGGCTTAAGAAAAGAGACATGAGTCAGGCATGCTAACTTGTACCTCAACTCCAGCATTTGAGAAGCAGAGGCAGGAGGACCATGACTCAGAGGCCAACCTGGGCTACAAAGAGAGACTCTATCCAAGAAACAATGCAAAACAAAAAGAGAAGGGGGGGGGGGAGACGCAAATGACTTAGCTTAGCTTTTGAACTTCTGGCATGGCGTTTGATTTCACTTCCGAGGAAAGACACATATGTGAAATCTATGTGATGCCACTGTGTACCCCATGCCTGGCGTTTGATTTCACTTCCAAGGAAAGACACGTATGTGAAATCTATGTGATGCCACTGTGTACCCCATGCCTAGGGTAAAAACGTTGAGCTAGAGGGTACAGTGTGCTAAATGTGAAGTCAGTACTTCCATCAACAGCTGTCAGAGTGGTTATAGCTCGGATATGAAGTGTCTCACCAGAAGTCTTGTGACCCAGTCACTGATTGAGAGGTGACCTCCAATCACTGATTGAGAGGTGACCGGATAACACGGTCACTGACCCAATCAATGGGTTAATTCAGCAGTGGGTTCATAACTTGCTGACACCATTGGGAAGTAAGGAAAGCTCTTGGAAGTGGAGCACAGTTAAAAAAAGTAGGAGGCACATTCCTAGAGGCTGTACCTTGGGGCTCTCTGTCTTTCTCCTTCCTGTCTGCCATGCAGTGAGCTGATTTGCCCCACCACATGCCCGATCACCACAGGCCCACTGCCATGGAGCCCTGACAGAGTGGCACAGATTAAATCTTTCATTCTTTACGTTGTCTGTTTGGGTATTTGGTCACGACAACATAAAAATGATTAGCACAAGGACTAAGGGTGGGTCCATTGTCCCCTCTTGCAAGGCACTTCAGCCATGCCCATCAAAGTTAGCATGCTCTAACGTTGACATAGCTGCTAACCCTGCTTTATACAGGGGGCATTTCTATGGAACAACTCACATCCCAACACAAGGCTGTTCACTACTGCGCTGGCCAGAAACCAAAGAGTTGGTTTGTACCAGACTAGTTAAAACACCACTGCCCACTCACGGGCCATGCCCTGGATGACTGCTTAAATAGTCAGCTGGATCTGGGTACTCGCCAGCATTTACCAAGAAAAGAGAGTGCGTGGTGAAGGCCCCACTTGGCCAGTGCAGTATCTGTCTGAAGGGGAAGTCTGTATAGAAGCTGGTGTACATCCAGGAAGCTTCAGGAGGGAGTCACAAAAAAAAAGACAGGGTCTGAACCAAGTTTTCTGTACTGTGCAGGTACAAAAAGACATTCTTCTGGGATCTCTGGAGGGAACTCTTTTTTGCTTCTGCGGATCTTGGCCTGATCCAAACTCTATCCTGAAGAACTCTTTCAAGCCCTCTGCTAAGCAATAAAAGTTCCTATTTTAAAACATGTATAATACCTGTCCTTGAGTGCTAATAAAAATGATCTTGTTTGTAAAAGAGAAGAACCGTGTGCCTCTCTAACCCCTCTTTGAACTCCCATGATCCTTGTGGTCCCACAGAATCACCTGATTCCCAGCCTGTCAACACTGCCCCAGACCCATGCCATCTCAGGAGCCTTGTTCCCTCACCTCTATTCAGGGGTCTCCTCCAGACAGGCTTGCCCCAGGTGTTTATTTTAAGAGCAAGTGAAATCTTGGACACAAGCATCCAATAGGGTAGCTTTGTCACTGTGAAAACCCCTGAGAGAAGAAAGGTTTGAAGAAGAGTCGTCTCAGGCAGGACCAGAAGCCTCATGGGCTAGGGTCCCCATTCTTCCACTTGGCCAGCATTCAGACCAGGTGTGGCACACTGACAAGTTATAGATGGGTCATTAAGGAACCTCATGACTCTGACACATGAGGCTGAGAATTATGGCAGGACTAGCTTAGAGCAGAAGGTGGTGTGCTGGGATTGCAGACATCTCACAAGAGCTTTGGATCACTCACAGAAGGAGCAGCAATCGTGAGGAATGGGGTATGAGCTTCTGGTCTTGGTTGTTTTGGACTAATGCAACCACAGTTAGGTGCCATTGTTTGTGTACCAACCTTTGGGCTTTAAGAAACACATGCAAGCTGGACTTCTACACAAGCTCGTTCACAGGCTTCAACTCTTGCAACATTCTCTACCCTGGATTTATGTGCTTCCAGCTACCATATCCTGCAATGGGGGGCATCTTGAATGTGCCTTCTACCTTTCATCACTTATGGAAGTCTTTAGGAGTCTCCTGACATCTGAAGGTCTCTTCTCTAGTGAACCCCCTGGAACCTGAATGGTGTGTCTTCTATCCTCTTCAGGGGCTGTTGATACCAAGCTTTGTTTAGGCAGCTCAGCATGAGGATGATGAGTTGAGACCAAAGCCTGGGTTCCAACCCCATTCAACCACTCCATATCTGGTGACTTTAAGTCAATGACTCACTTTCACTGAACCTCTGTTTCTTCCTCTGTAATGATACCTACCTCTTACTGCTATTAGAGTGACTGAAGAGTTGATATATTGGATATCAACTCTTGATATATTAGATATCAATATATCTAAGTGCTGATATATTGGAACACATAAATCAATCATGCCTGGCTCAAGCTAAGCACCCACTGGGTGTTGCCTACCTTCTTATGCAGGTTTTCACCATCTTTCTATCCACCCACTCATCCATCTATCCACCTATCCATTTTTGGTGCTGGAATTGAACTCAGCAATTCACATACGCCAAACATGGGCCCAACCACTGAGCCACACCCACAACTATCCTCATTATCAAGGGCACATTGGATAGAAATCACAGGCTAAGAACTAATGGCTCTAAGTGTAGGCATGGCATTATCCCTGTTCAGCTACAGGCCATCAGCTATTACTTTAGCCTTACTGTGCCATGGGACAGAAAGTCCATATTCCTCATAGGGTAACTTGTCAGGTGACATGATACAGGCACAGTAAACAGCATGGGGCTGGGCCACACCATGCCCAGGTGTGGGGTTAGGATTTTGGTTTGCTTTTTTTTGTCAACTTGACATAAGCAACAGTCATCTGAGAGGAGGGACCCACAGTTGAGAAAATGACTACATAAGATTGGCATAGAGGCAAGCCTATGGGGCATTTTCTTGATTAATGGTTGATGTGGGAGGGCCCAGCTTATTGTGGGCAATGCTATCCCTGGGCTGCTGGTCTGGGGAAGCCAATATGCAGCATTTCTCCAAGGTCTCTGTTTCAGTTCCTGCTCCCACATCCCTGCCTTGAGTTCCCGCCATGACTTCCCTCAGTGATGGAGTGTGACCTGAGAGTGAGAAGCTGGAATAAACCCCTTTCCCCCAAGGTAGTTTTGGTCATGGTGTTCATCACAGCAATAGAAACCCTAAGATACCTGGTCAATGATAGGATGAAGATGATCTCACTTGAGTTTTACTGTTGTTTTCGAACTCGTAACAAGCATCCCAAGTGACATAAGGCCTGAGCTAGAGTGAAAGGCCATCTCCCATTAACTTTCCAGAAAAGCAAGCTTCCAGGTAACTTAGACTTCTGAGAAGGGCATGTGTGTCCACTCCTAAGCTACAGCCTCACGGGCATTTATTTCTCAGTTCTTCAGCATTTCTACCACAGTTCTCTTCCATCTAGAAGGTTGAAATGCTCACTAGCTGGAGGCACTAGTTTAGCAGACTAGGGCTTGTTCAATCAGCACTTCTCTAGACCTTCCCTGCTGCCACAGAAAGCCCAGTACACAGTTCCCCACTCACCCACCACTAAAACAGGGCGGGATTGGAGGCTTCATATAACACAGCTCTGCCCATGAGAGGTAACAAGTGCATTGAAGAGATCCTTGAGGTGTTTTGTTTTTGAGGCATGGTCTCATAAAGTGCAGAATGACCTTAGATTTGCTATAGAGGATGACCTTGAACTCCAATCATGCCCCTCTGCCTCTGCCTCCTCAGTGTTGGAATTACAGGCCTGTACCATCACACCCAGATTCCCCTAAAGTCTTCTAATAAATTTCCCTAAACATTCAGACTCTTGGGGTACCTGAACCTCAACTAGACACAGGGCTATTTGTTTTGAGGGAATAAGGTGGGAGCTATTGATCACTTGCCTCTTCCACAGAATCCATACAGAATTATGTCCATGCAGTGTCCATAGATGGTCTAACAGGGCTGCTTGATGGCCCAGCTATGCGCGTACAAAGCACCTACTATGAAGAGCATATGGACCTCATGCAGTTTAAAAACCTCCTGTTGCCAAGAGTTCTCATGGTCATGTAGTTCTCATACCACTTACATGTAGCTTCCAGGGACCATCCAAGAGACAGACTGAATCACACAAGTGACACCCTCAATGATTATTATTCCTCCACCTAGATACAGAGCCGATCAGAGCCAACTTTATCATAGCACTGCTGCTCACTGGTAGAACTGACATTTCCCCACCTAGACATAGAGCCAATCAGCCATGTTTATTATAGCATTGCTGCTCACTGATAGAGCTGACATTCCCCCACCTAGATACAGAGCCAGTCAGCCATGTTTACTATAGCATTGCTGCTCACTGAGAGAGCTGACATTCCCCCACCTAGACACAGTCTGCTAATCCAAGCATCTTTGTCATAACAATGCTGCTCACTCATAGAGCTGACAAACTATTTCTTAGCTACCTGGTGAACAGGCTTAGAAAGATAATGGAAATGGAAAACACAATTCTCAGACAGATAACATATTCACCCGTGTGTGTGTGTGTGTGTGTGCGTGTGTGTGTGTGTGTGTGTGTGTGTGTGTGTGTGAATGACATGTATGTGTTCATGCAGGCACGTGTGTGTGGAGGCCAGAAGTCAGTGTTGCAGATGTTCCATGATTGCATTCCACCTTACTTTTGAACATGAAGCCCAGAGCTCATGAATTTGGTTAAGCTAGCAGCCAAAGAGTTCCAGGGGTCTGCTTGTCTTCAAGCCCCCCAAAAGTATTGGGGTTACAGACATGCATCACTGCACAGGACTTTTTATATGGGTGCTGGGGATCCGAACTCAGGTCTTCATGCTTACATAGCAGGCACTTGAATAACTGAACCACCTTCCAGCCCTTTTACTCACTCTTATTCACAGAAATCCTTTAATGTGAAGAGAGAGACAACAATGTTGGTTTGGACATTTCCCTTCCTTTCTTTTCCTTGCTGGAGCAGGAAACAATAGCTAGAGTCCTGCAGACAATGAGGTTACAGGCCTGAAGATGAGACCAAGGGAAGGCAGGAAGCTAATCCAACATTACAGTCACTGAATGGTCAGTGGCTCCCCTGGAGACTTCTTTACACCACTCACACGCTTCTCTGCTACATAAGCAAATGTCAAGTGGGTTCTTGCACACAAGTCCATCCCAGCTGGTAAAGGTGTCTAACACCAGATGTGTCTCTAAGCTCATTATAGTCTAGGTTTTCCTGTGATAGATACTCATCACTGTCTCTTTCTGTAGTTTTATAGAACTGTTGGTCCATGAAGGTTTTGTTGGATGTGAATTCTCTCATATGAAGGGATGGGCTTTTGATTAAGATTTCCATATTTTCGTAATGATCTCTTAGTTTCTCTCCTAAGTTGGGGCTAATTTTTGAGTTTTCCACACTAGTGTGAGCTGTCCATACTGGTGTGAGCTGTCCATACTGATGTGAGCTGTCCATACTGGTGTGAGCTGTTCACAAGCAGTTTATACCATCTGAGCTGGTGTGAAGACTCTATCTCATTCTGATGTGGTAAGAAACACTCTCAGGTGCTCCAAAAACATGAGCCTTTTAGAAAACGACATGATACAGTCAGATGGAACACATGGACAGTTTCTGGAATCCCCCCTTCCCCACCTCCTGCAGAGTTAAGATTGCCCTGCTGTCTCTGCTAACCATGCCCTGTCCAGAGATGGTTTGAAATTCTTTCCAAACAAAATCATGGTTTATTGACAAGTCCGTTTCTTAGGTCCATAAGACCCCAGAGCCCTGAAGGGTAGTGACAAGAGTTGTGCCCATTTTATCTTCAGCCCAACAAGAAAAATAGTAGGGAGAGATGTGATGTTTTTCATTGATGTTGCCTCCTTCAGATCAGAACCCAGTCATGCCCCTCCATGGAGTGACAAGCGGGGTGTGGTCTCTTCCTGCCAACCATAAGACCCTGAAAACCTATGGCCAGCCAGGTAACAATAATCACTTGCTGTGATCTAATGCAAACCATCTGGACCAGTTGGAACCAGTGAAAATACACTTAAAGCCATAAGTAAATTGTTGGGCAAAACCCTTTTGAGCCTATTTGCATTGGGCATCATAGAGTCCAGTCTACTTGAGTTTTAAATAAGAGTTCTCACAGTTAAAACCGATTCTCTTCCAAATTAAATGGCATTAAGCTGGTTATAGCAGTCAACATAGTGAACCAGTTAGAATTGGTTAAGCCTGGTTCAAACTCATCCTTAAAGGAGAACTTGGAGGCTTCTGTTATTTACCGTGAATGCAAAGCAGAATGGCAAAGGTTTAAAGCCATTTGTTTCTGAAGATCCATTTACTTTGCTCCTATAAATATTCATAAGAATTAATTATCAGCTTATTGAAAGAATTAATAAAACTCACATTGTTTATTATAACACATTAGAGGCAAGAAACATTCTCCTGGCAGAGAAAAGGCCTACTTAAGAGGTTCTTTGCTCTGATGTTGGACCTAACAGGGACCCCGTGGGGACACCTGATACATGGGGCCACTGTAAGTCAGCTTCATCAAAAGCCAAGTAGGAGTGTCTCCACCCCAAACACCGACACAGAACCAACCCATCAAGTCAGTCTGCTTTGCTCTTTATGGAATGTGAAGATGCGCTGCTAATCTTGAAAAGGGTGGGAGGAGAAAGTGAGAGAGGGTGTGAAAAGGAACAGCCAGCATTTGGATGTCATTATAACTACCCTGATGAAAAGTAGATCGTAATGAGCTACTTAGATAGACACATCTCAATGCATTAATCCAGCCAAAGTGTCGTCTGTGATGCAGTTCACGAGGGTAAAACACATGAATGGTCCTTGCTGTTCATTGCATTGAATCAGGCAGATGAGCTGGAAACCCCTCTCTCCACAGCTAATGCAGCACCCAAAGGGCCAAATGCCTGAGGGCACCTTGTTGGAAACAGTGCTTTCCAAGGAAGAGTCTCCAGAGGAAACCCACACACAAAAGGACCATTTGCTTTTACATAAAGTGTAACTGCCTCCCAAGAGATCAAATCTGAAGTCACTTACCAGCCACAAAGCTTGGAAATGATGCCACCTTCTTTGTCTGTTGAGAAATAACAAAGAGAATGAAACATAATCATTGCAAAAGGCTGACTTAATGAGAACTATATCAAGATATATACCACCCTGGGCTGGAACAGTCTAACCCCATGAATGGCTGGTATTCCCAAGAAATCAGATCCACACAGCAGGCTGGTCTTCTATGGGACACAGGATGCTGAAAAGGATCACACAAGCGCACAAGTCAGTCTTCAAGGACCCCTAGCTTAGCATGTCATAGCTAGAAGGAGCTTTAAGAGTAGTCAGCTCAATGGTTCTCAAGTCACTGGGCCTGAGAACTTCCTGGGCATGTCTTCAAGACCACAATAAAGGAGATGGGAAGCCAGTCTATTGATGGCTACAACATTTCAATAGGGCTAGACAATCTTGTCTCTACTACCCTAGAGGGGAAAGATAATCTGTCTAAGCCTTAATTTGAATCAGATAACCATGTTATTGGTTTAGACCAGTGGCTTTCCATCAGGATGATTTTTGTCCTCAAGGGCACATTGGTCAATGTCTGGAGACATTTTGTTGTTATAACCGAGGTACAGGGTAGTGGCTGCTGGTTATCTAGTAGGTAGGGATGCTCATAGACCACCTACAAAGCACAGGGAAGTCTGTCAAAAAATGACTGTCCACCCTCAATGTCAATGACTGTGCTATTGAGAAATCCAGGCTACCCTTGAGTTTCCACCAGATTAGGGAGCACCAAGGATTCCCACACCATCATCGGGGAGCACCAGGGATCCCCACACCATCAGCAATGCACCAACAGTACATAATGCAGCTGTGAGTCCTCAGGATATGTGAGTCCCCTCCTCCCAGGACAAAAAAACCCACATCTCTTCCTCAGACAGTGGTCCTAGGTTGGCTTGACCCGAACTCTCCCTCCCCAGGATCCTGGGTGGTTACAAGAACTAGGAGGGTGAGCTGAGCATGACACGGCCAGCAACTCCATCACGAGAACTCTGGTCCAGAACTCCCATCTTTGGAAGGGAATTACCTCTGGGATGTTGTTATTGTCAGTGGGTCCATTGAGATCAGAGCGTTGCTGCTTCCTTGGCTGCTCCAAGCCATTGCAAACCTGGAAACCAGAAAGTTGATTATGTTTTTATATAGTAGAAAATTGAACTCAGGTTAAAAAAAAAACTGGATATTCAATGAGATTCAATCTTAAAATACACATGTGTAGGGACACATACACACATGTCCAAGTAGTCATACACATTCAATTAAATTGCTATACAATGAATATGAATACTTTTATATTTCTAAAGTTTTTAATTATTTACCTTTTACTATTTACTCTAATTTTTAGTTTAATAAAGCACATCATTTGCCACCTGAACTATTTTCGGTGTATAGTTAAAAGGCATAAAGTATATTTAGGCTGTTGTACATCATCCCCATCATCCATTCCAAGACACACTTCATAATACAAGACTGAAACCTGGGCTGGACAGACTGCTAGGCAGTTAGGTATGTGTACTTCTCTTCCGGAGGTCCCGAGTTCAGTTCCCAGAACCCACATGGGGCCACACACAGCTGCCCTTAACTCCAGCTCCAGGGGATCTGACACCTTCTGGCCTTCATGGGCTCTCATATGGACACATACAGACACATACAAATAACTAAAAATAAAGGTTAAATATTTAAAAGCAACCTGACCAGCAACTACAATTCCCGACTCCCAGTCAACTTTGCCATGGCAGCCTCCACTCACTCTACCTTCTGGATCTATGAATCAGACTGTTTTAAGAGCCTGGGATATATGGAACTACATAGTGCTTATCTGTTGGTGAGTGACCCATTTCACTCAGCACAATGTCCTTAAGATTCATCCGTGTTATGCTATCAGGATTTCCCTTTTCAAGGCTGAGCAGTGTTCCACGGTATGTATGTGGCACACTCTTTTTATTCATCCATTGAAGGCAGCTTGGGTTGCTCCCACCCTTCGACTATGCCAAGTAATGCTGCTGAGAACTTGGGGGGGTGTCTTTAAGACTTCGTTTTTGTTTCCTTTGGACCCACATCCATAATTACCTGCACTAGAGCAGATGCTGAATCTATTTTAGTTGTTTTTTTTTAAATGATTCTCTGTAGTATTTCCCATGGTGGTACCTTCCTCTCACAGTGTTCATGAGTTAAAAATCATATTATTAGAATAAGTTTAGGTTCTTGAGTGAGAGTAAATGCAAGTGAGTCAATCTACTACTACTACGACAAAAAAATAAAACACAACATGAAACGCAATTTCCCCTTAAAATACGATCTCAACCCATAACTTCCCTCCCACAAACAATATGATTTAACCCTTAAGGTATGTTTTCTGCATTCAGTTCTTTATGCCATGCAGAAGACAGATGCAGGATCCAAGGTACTGAAGTCACCACCCAAACCAAACAGCTCTGGTGAGCAGACCCGTAAGTCACAGGACTTCCCAGACGTAACAGCAAGCAGTAGGATGACGACACAGTACCACAGTAACAGGAAGTTGCATTTATACACTGTTGAGTGCATCTTCCTGTTTCTAGTTCATGAGCTTCTGCACAGACTCTCTTTGTTGAAGGCCTACCCTGCCTCCTGCTGCTGACCAGCCCCACTCAACCCCAAGAAGCCCTTGAGAAAGCAACATACAGAACCTACCACACATGCTACTGCTGGGGTGGTGCCTAAACTTCAGATAGATAGATAGATAGATAGATAGATAGATAGATAGATAGATAGATAGATAGATAGATAGACAGACAGACAAATAGAGAAATCTTTATATCAGATATGGGGAATGGAACATAGGGGGCTGCACCCTGCCCCCAGGTTTGAAACAGTCCAGCCATTAGGCCTTTGGTTAACTTTAGGCTAGAGTTCATGACTTAGCCAGGGGACACAGGAGAAGTGTCAGTTCTTTTCTTATGCCCTGCCCCTGGGACTGCTTGACGTGGGGCTACAGTATGGGGCATCCATGAAAAAGCAAGGTACCACCCCTCCTCCATGTCAACATCTCCTGGAATGTATTCCCAAGTGGGCTTCTCGTAACTATGACAACCACGACTTTCCATAAACAGGCTTACTTTCAAAGAAGGAGGAGGGTGGGCTTGTGATGTTTCTCTTCAGGAAAACCCGTCTGGTGGTGAGCCCCACCCAGGACCTGGAGTGGTAAGGGGCTGGCAGCATGGGAACCAGCATTGGAAGCTCACATTGTTTGAGGTCTACATGAATTTGGGACTCCAGGCCTCTTGGGTAAGGATGCTACCTAAATCCTGTTGGACACTCCCTTGGGTACAGCAGCCAGTCACATGTCAAAATAAGACATGACCAGGGCTCTTTCAAACCACCAACAGTGTCCTCAACCTTGGCAGGGGTCCAAACCATCAGCCATGCCCCGAGAACAGACAATGCTAGTGCAAAGCCTGTGAAGGGAAGCGTGCTCCCACGAGGAGCCCCACTGTGGTGTTGTGAGGATAGCAAGTCACTCTGTGGTGGGGTACAGACTGGGGGATCATGCAGGGACCCAGGGACAGCTGCTCTGCGCAGAGATAAACACCCTTAATAAAAACACTAATGTGAATAAATCATCTGAATAAATATGTTGGCTCCAGTTGGTGCAAAATAAAGTTTGGCATTTTGAAGGTGTCGATTCTGATTTGTCTGCTTAACTCAACTGAAAACCCAGTAATATAACCCACACTGCTTGAGATGAACTCACAGGAAACAGGCTCACACCCACTCAGCTCACGCCATCTGGAACAACAACCTTCTCCTGAATGACAAACATGTTAGGAACAGACAACATCAGCTTAGATCTGGAGAAATCACAGCATTTCACTGTGTCACACCTCCCCCTCCAACATGACCCTGCCACAGACAAATCCCAGGGCTCATGGATGACTCAGACGACTGTGTCCTCTGGGAACTATTTCAGACTTTGTTTTTTAAAAAAGAGCCAGCCTGCCCTAATCGTCTGACATCCCTACAAAGATTTCTTCCTCCACCCAACTCGAGTGGGTCAGGCCAGTTCTGCCACACAAGGGTAGCTCTGAGTGGGGATAAACCAGAAATATGATCTGCCAGGGTCTATCTCAGGAATGTGGAAATGTTTTTTCAAAAGCTCTGAGAAACCACCCTCTGACACATACAGGGCTCAGGGGAAAAAAAATGCTATTATTTGTTTTCTCTATTCCTTTTACAGTTCTGGCCACTACCGTGATATTTACCTTGAGGGAAATCGGACTGGGACAAGGTATTTATTCTTGTGATAGGGTGATCACCTTTGCAAGGAGATGTATGGCTTAAAAGTGTCACGGCAGACACATTAGGGACCACCAGCTGGTCAGAGAATCTGTCTTGTAAAATCTGTAGGTAGGGTCTGTAAATGGGAGGAGGAAGGGCCATGCCCTGCTCATGCCAAGAATTTCATGAAACACATTAAACTAAAAATTATGCATCATCTGCCTGAACTCCAGTTTTCCCATTGCATAAAATGTGCCCTCTCAATTATGTGCGCGTAGAGTTTAGGATCACTAAGTGCATCTATAATGTTGGGCAATTATAGTCACCATCTTTTCATCTTGTAAAACCCAGACTCTAGACACAACATCAGCTCTCTAAGTTAAAGGGTCCCTTTATTGTGCTATTTGTCAGTCTGGCCACCCTTCCAGAGGCTGATGGCCGATGCCTTTTCTCCAGCCTGGCTTTGGACTCTAGGTCTGGCCCTCTGAGATCCTCTCCACTACAGACCAGCATAACCAGCCGGACACAGCATCTGCTTCTCTGCTTGTGGGCTTTCCATAGGGCCTGGGAGAGTACAGGCTGTGGAGGAGGGTGCCTTGCCATGCATTTCAGAGCACAATCCCATTTGTTCTAAACTCACATTTGCATGCCAGCCTTTGTGAAGGGACTGTGCTGTCCACTGTGGCCAATCTTGAGTGTTTATGTGTTCTGCACTATTCAAGGCACTTCTAAGGACAGGACATATGCAATGAGGACCCTACCCTTGACATTCCACAGGCAGCATGGAAACTGGACTTACCATTTTTGCCAAGTTTAAACCTTCCCTGGGATAACCCAGGGTATAAACAGATTTACAGTGAATGAAAACTATCTTTTAGAGATTAGGCCCGGGGAATTGGAGAGGCCAAGTCTGGCCTGCCACAGGATTGGGACTATTATATTTTTTTCCAATTTCAGAGTAAGCAGAACCCCCACTGACTGCTGGTGAGGATGGAAAATGCTCTGCCACTGTTCAGACATAAGCACTGATGATCGTACAGCCCAGAAATTCTGTTTCTCCCTACACACGCCATAAAGCTCAAAAAAAAAAAAAAGAGTCCATGAAAACTTACACATGCATAACTCAAAGCAACTTTGACATTAGTCATAGAAGCAACCTAAATGTCCATCAGTGGTTGGAGACAGGCATGACATGCTCCACTCATCCCCTGCAATATCATACAGCCCCAAAGGAATGAGGCTCCAACACACTGCTGCAACACAGGTGAACCCCTAAAGCAGGCTAAGGGAGAGGCCAGACAAAAAGGACAGCATAGCACAGACCGAACTATCTAGACTAGAGGAATCCATAAAGATAGAAGGCAGATTTCCCGTCGTAGGAGGGTAGGGCAAGGGAAGATGACTTAAGGGGGAGAGGTCTTTGGAGACAATGGGAATGTGCTAGGACCAGACGGCAGCAATGGCTACAGCATTTATTAAAAGACGTTGAATGAACACTCACTTCAAAATAGGCCCAAGGTCAAATTTTATATCATGTGTTTATTACTGTAATTTCAAAATAATGGCAGCTGACGGTGTCCCGCAGTGGTTCGGCTCTTGCCCAGCATGAGTGAGGATTTGGGATACATCCACAACAGTGCTTAAACAATGAATGAAATGAAACTACTGAACAAAAAAAAAAAAGAGTGAGCAGAACCCTCTAAACGTCTAAACATCCTGCCTGCTTCGTGACCCAGTCCAGCTCAGCAGTACCCTGCTGCATGACCGTCACCCTCCAGCTGCAGCATACAGGCAAAGTAGAAGGGGCAGCCAAGGGAAGGGGTGGGCCACACAGACCTCACACCACGTAACTGTTTATCTCCGGTGCACCTGCCTCACATGTGGAGCGGTCACACTAAGGACCTTTAAGGGGACACAGGCATTCCATGGCTCAAGGCAACGCACACTACATAGCAAGGGAGAATCCTACTTGGTTGTGATCAAGTTTTCAACAAGAATATCCCAACCCTCCCCGTCCCCTCTTAAATCCTGCTTTGTGTCAACACGACTTCTTCCGCCACTGGTTCCCCCAGTTAGCCATAAACAGCTGCAATCTGAAGGTAAGACATTGTATAGACAGATTTCAATAGTAACAACACACTGGGATGCAAAAGCAATGACTTGGATTTACCCACAGCTCAGACCTGGAGTCCTCCCAGGAGTCTAGCCTGGGCCATCCTCTGAATTCCCCTAGCTGCCCTGCACTTAGCCTCAAGCTTTGTGCACACATTCTAAGAAAACGAGCTTGACATTGGAGAGAGGAATGGAACAAAGGTGCCATGTCAAAAAGAAAGTCAATGGCCAACGCTAAGTCAATATGAGGCCGCAATTTCCAGGGAACATCTTCGATATTTACCTCCTGGCAGACCACGTGGGCTGGCATGACTGGCATGGAATTGCTATTGCCAAAGCTGTGTTCTCCTAAGAAGAAAGAGTCCCCAGCTTCAGTCAACATGATTAGTCCTCAAAAATAAACAAGTGACTTCAGAGTCACAGGAATGGCCTACTGCAGCTGACACAAAGGCTAAATCCTGAGATCCAGAATTTAAAAGACATTTTGCCAAAGAGCATAGTAAAATGATACCAAGGATCCAATCAGCTTCTTCCTGCCAAGCTTTTGGGAAATGTAAAAATGGAATGTTTGCTTTTTTTTAAGCTTGTGGGAAGAGAAAGAGTAGAATTAAGAGTCGATGTTAGATATTACAAGATAGGAGGGCCTCACTTGATGACCAGACTTTTCCATTCTTCGACTTCACACTGATGCAAATACAACATGCATTCAGGAGGAACTGTACTTTAGATGGTGGATTTGGACCTTCTAAGGACTGAGAGCATGCAATGCAGTCATCTGTCAGGATGCTGGCCAACACAGCAAGCCACAGCTCCCACCAGCTACAAAGTTGGGAGAAGAAAACACAGCTATCCTCAGTGTCCTGTGTAGCTAGGCCCTGATGCTGGGAATGTGGTTGTGCATTTTTTACTTACAGTTTTCCACATTAAGACTCATGGGCTCACTATAATGTAAACCCTTTGTAATTCAAGGCATGACTCTGTGCTGACGTTAGTATTCACAGGGAGTGACCTCGGCCACTCCCCTTTGTCAGTTGTTGGTACTTACAACATTTTAAATAATCTTTTGTGTGACACTTCTGCCAAGGTGTCCAATACTGACCACAACCCAAGACCTAGGGGAGAAAGGGAGCCCTCCCTTCCCACTCAGGAAGTTCTGAGCTACTCACAGACTGTCAGTCCTGAGAGTTTCTAAAGAGCAGACCTCGTGACCACATACATGCCCTGTGCCCGCAACCTAAATGGGGGTAGGCAGTTCATCTACTGTTGTTCTTACTAAAGCAATTTGATTGGCCTAAATGGCTTTGTCTGTGTTTGTGATTCCAGATACTCACATTCAGACGGGCTCAGCTTGGGTACTGATGTTCCAAATAGACTCAAGTCAGTTAGTAACACAAAAATCTTCTATAATAATAAGTAAGTTTACCCTGCCAACCATTTTAAAGTGCACAGTTGAGCAGCTTTGAGTATATTCCCCCTCACCCACACTCAGCTCTCCTGGTGTCCTGCACAACTGAAAATCTCGTACCTCTTAAACCACAGCTCCCCACTCAAACCCCTCCCAGCCCCTGGAAGACACAACTCTACTTCTGTCCTGGGAACTTAATGGAACTCTAGTCACATGGCATTTGTCCTTTTGTGCCTGGCTTACTTCCTTCTGTGCACTGTCCACTGTGCACTGAATAATGTCACTTATAGGTAATGCTTTTCTTTGTCCCTTCATCACAACTGAGTCACATACGAGACACAAATCCCCGAGAAAGTTACCAGGCCAAGATCTCTCCCCACCAGCCAGATTGCCCATGTTGCAGGTGTTCTGGTTTTTCCCATTCTTCTTGAAGTTCAAAGGGAAAGGAGAGGAGAGAAAGTCTAACTGAATGAGCTGTTAAACAACAGAAAACACTGCCTTTGTGTCTCTGGGTTTCGAGGACTGGGCCATCTTTCCTTTATTGAAGACTGAGTGCTGCTTCAGAAAGGGGCTGTCATGCTGGCTTTTATATACCAGAGATGAAAGAAGGAAGGAAGAAATGAAGGAAGAGACAAATGAATGAACAATGAGGAGGTTAGAGGTGCGTGTCAGTGATAAGAGTGCTGGTTTAGCATGTACAAGGTAATGAGTTTCCACCCCCAATACCACACACACACACACACACACACACACACACACACGCACTATTAGAGGACACGGGGAAATGGATCAGGGAGTAGATCGCAGCAAGGCAAGGTTTCTGTTTTTAGAGACTAGAAAGAGAGGAGTAACAAAGGGGCTTAGGGCTCTTGAGAGTCAAGGCCTTGATATGGAGTGGTCTCAGTCTGAGGCTCTTGGGTGGGTGAGTCTATGCAGGAGTGCACAATGGCCAAAATCACCAGACATCTCCCACTCCCAGCACTCAGAGCAAAGGTCAGTAACAGATGTCTCCCAGCTGGTTCCCACAGTTGCTTTGAGGAGAAGCAAGGCTGTGTGGGAAGTGTCAGGAAGCATCGGTAGGGTACATCAGAAAGTAGAACGGCACACCAGTCTCATAGGCAGAATCAGAGGCTACTTGCAAGCATACAAGCCAAACAGGATGACAAGGGTGAATGGGTAATGTCTCCTGCAACAGCAGCATCTGTCTGGCCAGAGCCATCTCTATGGGCTGCTCCCTTGGATCAGCATCTTCCCATCCACCTACTCATCTTCCTGGGTGGGCTCACAGTCTTATATAGTCAGGCTGTAGGCAGAGCAGGCCACCCTGAGGTAGCGCTGCAGTGTGTCAGCACCAAGGACAGTGCCCACCTGATTTCCATAGCAGGCTCAGAGATCAAAGAACCATGAGCATTCCTGGCATACTTGTCAGCTGGTTAAAACAAGAAGAAGCAGGCACTGGGCTTTGGAAAACTTAAATGTGGCTATCTCTCAACTCCAACTGTTTGGACCTTAGCTTGGCCCCAGGTGGAGAGACACCAGCTTCTTTCCTGTGAAGGTAGGCATTCTAGAAACGTAAGCCATGGGATCAGTGGGTAAACCTTGATTCAGCCAGTTTGGGATGTCACCATCTGTTCAGGGGCACCACCCTAAACACGTCCTTTCCCAGCATGCCTGGGGTGTGCTTGTTTGCCCGTGCTGTCTGACACTGTCTGCCATATGGTTACAAGTTATTGCTGATGAACCCCTTGCTACTACAGCCCCCATCTTTCTTAGTGTCTGATTTAACACTGACTATGAATGAAGGCTATGGGGTGAAATCTCACGACCGCCATGTCACACTGTCACACTTCAGGTGAACACACCACATGTGGCATCATGCATCTCCACATTTCATGTTTATCCATGCTGACTTCCTTTCCAAACAGATGATGCTTCTAAAACTTATTGCGTGAGGTCAGTACTTCTTTGGCAATGTCATGTGACTAACCATGTTTGTCAACTGGATGTTGGTCCAGCCTCTGGTAAATATGAGGCCCTGTGGAATGCTGTGGGCCATGGACAGGAGCCAACCAAGAACAGAGAGAGGAAATGCGCAGAGGCCAGCTCCCTGCCTCAGGTCATGTACCTGAAGTCTTTCCCACTGGTACATTAGTGAAATTCTAGTAAATATAACAAAGGCATTGGGTCGCCCTCTCCAGCCTGCTGCCGTCTTTTCTGGTCTGTCCTTGTACATCCCTGTAGATATGACCTGTATCCTCTTTTCACTTCCAAGGGTGACTCTCTGTCCTCTCAACCCACCAGACCTGCTCCACCTTGCCCCTGGAGACCCTCATGGCCACAGCTCTAAAGCACTTTTCTTCCCGACAAGCCCTCCTATACTTGCCCTGCTGACTTTGGCCTTCACGCCTCTAGCCCTTGGCTTTTACACTCCAATTCTCTTCTAGCTCTGCTTCTCACCCATGATGACCATTCTCTGTCTCCCTCTCATTACCATCCTCAATCTGGATCCTCTGTTTTCCCTGTGTCCTCTCTGGGATCACAGTCCATCACAGCTATAAGCCTAGTCCATGCTGAGGATATTCACGCACCTCCATGGTTAGCCTCACTCATGAGCCAATGTTCCAAAGCCCCCCTCACTTCTCACCCATGCTGGAGTCTATCTTCTTCCTGGAACTCCTCATTGTGGTAGGCATCTTTCTTGAATACCCAGCTCCACCTGGAAAGGGGTCTCTCCTTATCATTCTCCCACTCTAGAATGAGTTCTGAAATGCAAGAGTAGGGCCATCCTCACCTTGCCAACCTCCATGCCTGATACACACAGGCACCAATCAAAATGGGCGGGAGGGAATGTGGAGCCCAAGACACAGGGTTACTTGCAGGGGGAGTTGGCTTTGAAGGAGAACAGACTTTAAGAGAAAACACTGGTGAGATGGTGCCCATAGCAAAGAGAGCCTAGGGCAGCATTTGAAGCCAGTGAGAAAGCTCATCTTGACGTCTGTGAGGCCAGTGTGGGTTCCCCATCACCCTTTCCATTAGAAAGCAGGTATAAGAAAACCAACTACAAGAGCTGCGGGTGTCTCCTGTCCTCCAAATGCAGGGCTCCAGGGAGGAAAGAGGCTGAGGAGATGTCATGTGAGAAACTAGCCCTGGGGTGACCTTCCAAGAGCAGCAGCTGCCCTACTCACCCCACCCTGCTCCTCTGCAGCTCTGCACAGTCTCAGCCATCCTCCTGCCCTGCCTTATCAGCTGGGATTACCTTTCCCTGTGTCACTCCGATAACAAGGCCACCATTTAGCTCTACTGGAACCCCCAGTCCCTGGCCGGCATGGCCTGTCTCACAAACTGAAGACTTCCCTGTACTAAAAACTTGCCATCATCATCATCATCATGGCCAGTACCGCACATCCCTCACACTCCATCAGCACTCAGGTCCAAGTTGATATTCCTCCCCAGACCCTGGAGATGGATTTAGTCAGTGCAGGCAACCTGCCTAAAATGTTCTGGAAAGCAAGGTGAGGTTCAAGTTTCCTGACTATGGGAGATATAGTCTCCAAACATTACATGCTGCACTCTCTGTAGGGACCAAGAAAAGGGCACCTTCTGAACATCTATTAGTAGACAGACTGATAATTTTGGAGGGGGCGTGTGTGTTGTATGTGTATACACACATGCATGTGAGCATGTTCATGGGTGGGCGCACGTTTGTGCTAATGCACATGCCTGTGCATGCCCAAGTGTGTGAGGGCTAGATCCTGACATTGATCCATGGGTCTCCACTTGGTTTACAGAAGCAGGGTCTCTTGCCAGTTCAGCTAATTTAGCCAGCTTGCCTGGAAGATCACATCTTTGCCCTTTGAGTGCTGGGAGCAAAGACTTCATTTTTTACATGGCTGCTGGAGACTGGAACTCCAATCATCACACGTGAGCATCCAGTGCTTTATCCACAGAGCCATTTCCCCAGTCCCTGCATTGACAATTATCATAAAGAATCAAGAATGGTCTAATTAAGCCATTCTACACTGTATACATGATGAAATTATGACACTGCACTCCCTTAATTTGTGCACTGAAAATAAAAAATATATAAAGATCAGTTCATTAACTTTTGGAAACCAAAATAGTTTACACCTTCACTTTAACAGAGTTTCTAAACCTCTGCCTACATTCCCACTTCCTGCTAAATTAACAGCTTCCTGACAATAACAGACACCTCTGGTGACACATACCAAACCCCTTCTTAAAGCCCAGTAGAGTGGTTCTGCTGGCTGGGCCAACATGCCCCAGCATCAAGTTCAGAAGCTCTGGGAGAAGGGGCAGGCAACAACATCAAGCAGTGCCCACAGGGTTTCTCTTTCAAAAACAATTCTGGGAAATTGTTGAAGTAGGTGCAGAAGCCACCCTGTCACATTGCCTGGAGAGAAGTGTGATTAAAAGAAATAAAGGCCCAGTGCACCCAGTATGGGCTACAGAAATCGGCCCATAGGCAGACACAGAAGGCATGTGTGAGCAGAGGCATGTGTGGATGGGGAGGATGGGTTGTAGGAGGGCTGTAGAAAGGAAGAGGTCAGAGGTACTCCACAGAGACCCAGGGCCTGAGGAGTCTGTCCTTCTGACTAAGACTGGAGAGGTCCTCAGGAACCCCCCAAAACCCGTGTCCTGTAGGCACTTTCCAAAACAACACCTGAACTGGGATAGTTTGCACCCTCTGGACACAGGGCAAACACTAAAGCCATTCTTCCCAGGCCTTTCTGGACACCTCCTGCCTACTGCATACAGACCAGGGAGGCACCACTGCATACAGATCATGGAGGTAGCACTGCATACAGATAGGGAGGCACCCCTGCATGCAGACCAGGGAGGCACCACTGCATGTAGACCAGGGAGACACCACTGCATACAGACCAGGGAGGCACCCCTGCATACAGATCAGGGAGGCACAACTGCATGCAGATCAGGGAGGCACCACTGCATACAGACCAGGGAGGCACCACTGCATGTAGATCAAGGAGGCACCACTGTATGCAGATCATGGAGGTACCATTGCATGCAGATCATAGAGGCACCACTGCATACAGACCAGAGAAGGCACCACTGCATGCCAACCAGGGAGGCACCACTGCATGCAGATCATGGAGGTACCACTGCATGCAGATCAGGGAGACACCACTGTATGCACATCATGGAGGTACCACTGCATGCAAATCAGGGAGGTGCCTAGATGCTAGCAATCCCCTTGAACTCCTCTCTTGGTTCTCTTCTATATAGTGGGAGCTAACCCATGCTTCACATACCCTTCCAGAATGTGCATGGCACTACCAACTCCACCAGAAGCAGGTCGAAGTCAGGCATACAGATAGCACTGTCTCTGTCTATTTGGCACCAATATTCACATGGCAATTTGGAAAAGTCCTTTATAAAACAAGCCTCAGTGAAATGTCACAGACAGAACACCTCTGCAATGAACAGTGATGGACGGGGCACTCAATGTGGCTGAAGGCTCTGGATCACACTTCACTTTAGCTGTTGTATTAAGCTGGCTATGAGGTATTGATTTTCTTGTTTTCCTATTATCAGAGGGCTCTTGCTAGAAAACACTGCTGGGTTGGTGATAAATAGAAATGATGAAAACTACAAATAATCAAAACATGTACTTAGTTCACTAGACCCACAGTGTAGAGCTGCTGAACTAGGCTGTAAACCAAATGCTATCAACTGAATGATGTTAAGGTTCCAGAGAGGGAACAGCCTGAAATCCCCAAGGTCCAAAGGACTAAATTGCTCTAGGGACTTTTCAGAGTGCTTTATTTCACAGCAGACCTCACAAGGCAGCAGGTAAGGAGACAGAAGTGAGGGGGGACTCCAAAGCAAGCTATGTAGCACTTGCTAAACCCAGTTTCTCAGCAACCCACATGGAGAACTTGCCACCATGCAGGCCACCATATACACCCATAGAATAGGATCTTTGGCACTGGAGATGTGTTCTCACAGTGTTCCTCAAGAGCACAGGTGAGCAAAGCCAGGGAGCAAAGATCAGCCCTTTCAGCTGTACAAGGAGGAGCTACTTATCCATGTAGCGCTCAATCACCTTGTGGTTGGCTGAATGACAATGGCTCCCATAGGCTCATAGATTTGAATGTTTGGTTCCCAGTTAGTAGGCTGTTTAAGGAGGAAGAGGAGGTGCTGCCTTGCTGGAAGAAGTATGTCACTAAGGGTGGACTTGCTTTGAGGTTTCAAAAGGCCACACCATTTGCAGTGTGCTCTCTGCCTCCTGCCTGCAGATCAGGATGTAAGCTCTTGGCCACTGCTCTAGCACCATGCTTGATGGCCTGCCACCATGCTATCCACCACGATGATCATGGACTAACCCCCTCTGAAACTGTAAGCAAGGCCCCAGTTAAATGTTTTCTTTTATAAGCTGCCTTGGTCATGGTGTCTCTTTGCAACAACAGAACAGTATCTAAGACACACCTCATTTGTCTCATGAGTTCAACCTCAGCACTGAATCTTTGGATGCTCCAGGAATTCCTGAGATCAGAGACTTTGAGCCCTTTGTACCATGCCACAGGTTCCCCTGATACCTTTGCAGTTACCCAAGAATTCTGTATAAACTGAAGCCAACCAATCCTTAAATCTGCAGACATGAAAGGTCCCAATGATGCCAAGAGGTGCAGCATTGGTGGTATAGTGGTGCACACAGCTGCCTTCCAGTAATGAAAAGGGTCCATCATCCACCATTTTGGGCCCCCCATCCACCATTTTGGGCCCTTCATCCACCATTTTGGGCCCATCATCCACCATTTTGGGTTGGTGTTAAATCATCCTGGAACTGAGTAAGAGATCCCGGACCTTAGAATAAGATTTGGGTTGCTGTTTCCCACATATTTCTCTCCTAATGGAGAGAAAAGGCATGAAGCTATGGGATGTCGGAACACTGGCCCACAGGGCAGGCATCCTGTGCAAGCAAAGAGTGACCCTTGAAGGAGAGGGAAATGGTGTAGAGAAATTTCCCCAACTCATCTGCCAACCAAGCATAGCCAGCCCTCTGCACCCTCGGGTTCCACATCTGAGGAGTCAAATGACTGTGGGTGGGAAATATTCATAAAAACAAAACTGAGTTTGCGTTGAACATAGCCTCACTTTCTTGCCGTTACCCAACAACTGACATGGCGTGACACTCTGTTAGGCATTATAAACCATCTAGAGATGATCTAAAATAGAGACGGCTGCTGGAAGCCAAATGCAAACATTATATATAATACTTTTCTCAGGGATTGGAGCCTTGCGGATTTGGAGATCCCGGGGACTCCTGGGAGCCACTGTCTCAGTCAATCTTCTCTGTGAAGCTGCTGCTGTTGAAGAGCTGTGCCCTCTGTGATTACAGCCTTCTACCTTAGAAGGAAGCTCTGTGAGACACAGGATATGTCCTGGTTGGCTTTTTGTCCCTTCACACAAGCTAGAGTCGTCTGGGAAGAAGAACCTTGGTTGAGAAAAATGCCTCCATCCAATTGCCTATAGGTAAACCTGGAGGGCATTTTCTTCATTCATGATTGCTATAGGAAGGGTGGTACCACCCCTGGGCAAGTGATCCTGAGCTTTATAAGCAGGCTGAGCAAGCCGGCAAGCCGTGAGAAGCAAGCAGCACTCCTCCATGGTCTCTCCATTAGCTGCTGCTTTGAGTTTCTGCTTTGGCTTCCCCTGATGATGGACTGTAACTTGGAAGAATTGGAGCCTTTTGAGCATGCATAGCAACCTACAGCACGGGCAAACACTATAAGCCATCCATCCCACTTCCTGTCACACCAAGTAACTTGCTTTCCAGAGGCCGAACTAAAGCAGTGTCTACTATAAATTCATTCCCAAGTGTGGGAAGACAGAGTCATATGACTCCCTCCATATCCCAAAGAGGCAGGAGGAAAGCTGATAGGTCATCTGTATTTCAATAACCACAGAGATGATGAGAATAACACAGACCCAATTCAAAGGGAAACATGCTGAAGGAAACATGCAGCCAAGGTACATGAAGCACTCTGTGAAATGAAGAAGGAAATCTCAGAGCTGAGAGGTGGGAACCATATCTCATGGAAGAGGGGAACACAGCAGACAAGTGAGTTGAGTGGAATTTAAAGTGTCAGCATTGATATAAGACTCAGGCCCTGGCCCTCAAGAAGTACATCAAAAGACAGAAAACACCATTGGCACTAAAATGTCTGTGCCAGTCTCACATACAGAAAAATGCACCACCCACCACCTGCATGTTCGGTAGTGGGGTAGGCACAGACAAATAAATAAATGGCAATCATGTGGCATGTCACCCAAATGCAACATTAAAAGGTCAGTGAAGCTGGGTGGCAGTGGCACATGTCTTTAATCCCAGCATTCAGAGAGGCAGAGGCAGGTGGATCTCTGTGAGTTCAAGGCCAGCCTGTCCTACAGAGAGAGTTCCAGGATAGCCAGAGCTACACAGAGAAACCCTGTCTCTAAAAACCAAAGAATAATAATAATATAGAACAAAAAGATCAGTGAAATAACCATGAAAATCCTATGGAACACGGGGAGATGTTCATGATACGCCAGGTATAAGAATGCTGAATGACAAAGATACCTAGGCCACACTGATAGCTGTGTGCTCTATATTCAGTGCTGCAGTCTGAAAGGGAACTCAGAAAACATGCAAACAGTTCTTTAGGATGGGTGGCTGGCCTGTGGGAAATGAATCTCTCACACTTATTCTGTGTACTTACTGTCCTCCATGCAGGGACTAAAGGATGCTCTGCAGTACAGCCTACGCATCCTGCATAGACTACCTGGGAGCCGCAGTGGGTTTAGATCTGTGGTATTTTTCGGACTTTGCAATGTCTGCATGTGCATAAAGAGATATGCTGGGGATGAGACCCATGACATGAGAGTTCATGTGTACTTCCTGTATGAAGAGCCTGAGGGCACCACGCTTTTACGTGCTCGTGCTTTGCCTGTGGCCTGTCTCGGGATGTCAGGTGTGACATTTTCCTCCTATAGCCTATGTCAGCAATCAAGCGGCTGCAGCTTGGGAGTATTTAGGATTCTGTATTTTCAGATTAGGAACACTCCAACCACACTTCAAAAACTAACCCTGACTATAGTTTTCAAACTTTAAAATGAGTAGGGGAGAGATAAGGGATGCTGCCATGTACCTCCAGTTAAAGACTTTCACAGCTTTGCTTCTCTGACTTGAATGTGCCATCTTGTTGAAATGCACATAGGACTGAATAGTTCTGGGGTGCCCCCTGTGAGGCCCATGCTGTAGGCCAAGGGCACACTTTACAAAGAAAGTCCACACGGAGGCCAGGGCTGTCCAGCCCTCTCTTCTGCTGCTGCAACCTCAGTTGTAGGCAGCTCTGCACTAACCACGTGGATGCCTCCAGGGACTGGACCAGGGACTCAGTGGCACTCTGACTTGCTATTTTAGGCCAGGCTTTTGATCGTTCCTGGCACTGCTCAGCTGTCCCCAGGGGAGTAAAAGATTTCTTTTAGGAACACAGCTGTGACTTCAAACGAAGCACCTTCGAAGTATTCAGTACCATGCATTTTCTAGAGAAGCTGGTTTCCAAGGCGATCCCATCACCAGTGGATATTTATGGCCCAATTTCAGAGTTCCTTGTGTGAGATGAGCTACCCAGGACTACAGGATATATGCCTTACCCACATAGCAAGGCCCAACAGAGTCTTCCAAAGGCACTCAGCTCATTTATTTGTGAGGACCTGGTCAGCCTTGAGCTAGGACCTGCTTGGCTCTCTCTTGATTGGATTAGTTTGTAAATGAATGGACAAATTAATGAATGAGTAATTACAAAAAAACAAACAAAAGAAAAGAAAAGAAAAGAAAAGAAAAGAAAAACCAACCTTACATAATCATTAGCTAACTTTCATGAGTTTTTCTAAGGTCTTGGCTAAGAACATTGCTTTAAGGATACCTTGGGCTTAGAGACTAAAGACACCTGCTTTTCCACTCAACACCTTCCTCTGAAAGAGCAGACTTCCTTCTTGTCTCCCATGATGGCTTGAGACTTCCCCTACTTCCCCTTCTAACTAGCCACCACCACTCATTCATTTATCCATTTGCATTCATCCCCCCGACCCCAACACTCTAACCCAAAGGTGTACGGAATCTCATTCAATTTAGCATCTGGTTATCATGAAGCAAAAAACGAGAAAAACGCTAGGTCTTCTCACTCCACACCAGGTGCCAAGATAATTTTCTCTTGACAGACCTTTGACAGGGAGGCCACTTATTACAACAAAACACAGCACGTCACATGCTCTACACAGCCCACGTCCATCCCAGCACCGCCATCGCTGCTGCTGGGGACAAGCCCATGTTCTGAAAATGAAGGAATAAAAATGTGGGCATTTTGGCCTAAAGCCCAGACCAGGGCCCAGAACCCCTGCCCCCAACATTCACCAGTACAATAGCACTTTATATCCCACGGCACTCCCCACGAAGGCAGAGCTGCTGTGAATGACAGGCGCACCCCCAAAGTGAAGTCAGCTGGTACTTATTAACTTAGCAAGAACAAAAGGCACCAGAATGTATGGGGACTCTCACAGCAAGTCAATGTGATTCACGTTCCAAATACAAGCTTTCACTTTGTGTGTGTGTGTGTGTGTGTGTGTGTGTGTGTGTGTGTGTGTGTGTTCAATTCAATATATATTGACTAAATATTCAAACTCACAAAACCTTCTGGGGAAAAATAAGGCTTTACAAACCAGGGAAGCGGTGCATACAAAGGGCCAAAGAGAAATTCTTTTATACAAATGCAGTAATTACATCTACTCGCAGTGATTTCTTTTTCTATTTGGGGGTTGGGATGGTGGTTTTTTCAAAAGAGTTTATTAGACTACATACTTGTTTTGATGTAACTTAAATAAACCATGGTTGTGCTTAGATCCCTTGTGCTAGAAAACATTTCTTCTCTATGACTTTATCAAATTTCAAATAATGATGTTCAAGACAGTAGATTTTCATAACTAAGTCAGTTGTGTCGGGTCAGGAGAGCTTTGGAAACATTGCAATGGGCACTGTGGAATGCACTCATCTCCCTAGGTAGGGAAGTACATGAAAGCCTACATCCCCCTTGCCACCATCCTGACCAGGGCCCTGATGGCCCGAGGAAGCCAACTCAGTGAATCAGAAGGTAACATGGATACTCTCCTGCCAGGAGCAGGTTCTGGCAGTGGAGTAAAGACTGAACCTCCTGAGGTCAGGGCATTTCCTAGGAGACAAGAGCTGCCTATCAGCCCTTTGGTGGTAATGGGTTCCGGAATTTAAGGGATGGACTTGTAAGTGACCAGAGCATCCCTAAACCATCACAGATACTGAATGAACTGCACAGCAGCTAACTCTCCTCTACTGGCCATCACCCCTCGTAGGCTTCACTATCTGCTGGGTGATATCTCACTCTCCAGCGACCTCTACCCCTTCCCTGGGGGTAGTTAAAGCCTACCTGCTCTTGGGGCCACTTTGGCCTCTCCTCTGGGGTCCTGGTCTTGGTCTTGAGTCCTCTCTGGGGATCTCCAGGGTGTTTAACCTCAGCGGGGAGGTTCAGCGACTTGGGCCTCGCCTCATGCCTATTGGGCCCATGGCCAGTCTCGCTGGGTGGACAGACCTCTGTGGAGTCCCCAGGATCCAGCTCAGGCATGTGCTCAGGGCTAGCCTCGCTGGCACTGGTGATACTGGTCATGCTCAGGCTCATCTTGATCTCAGCCACTATCTGGTCGATGTCTTCCTCTTGATCCTCCAGGTCCCCATCCCCACGCCTCACGCGATAGGGGGAGGCACCACCTGTGTTCCCATTGGCCTCTGTGGGGTAATAGTCCTGGTAGCTCTCTTTGCTGGGACAGTAGTGGTCATCTTCTTCCTGGTCATGGACCTCCAGGGCAGAAGGGTCATCCTCTGGGATAGGCAGGTGGCTGTCTGGGTATTCCTGGCTGTTTTCAGCCCCGTGGCTATGAGTATGAGGGCCCACTGAGTCCGTCCACTCCTCCACTGCTTCCTGACACTCATCGGTGTCCACGGGATGTGCACCATGGGCTATGTACTCCTCCCCATTACAATCCATGCCCTCCAGGTAGCTGTCATCCTCAGGACAATACCGGATGTAGTAGGTAACACCCTCCTCCTCCTCTGGGAGGCCCTCATCATAGTCCTCCTCCTCAGATGTGTTGTTGACATAGTCAGAGCTGGAGTCCCCATCAGGACTATGGTTGTGGCACTCCTGTTCCTCAGGTGTGGGGCTCTCTGGCCGCAGAGTGTCCAGCTCCAGGCCGGTGGGTACATAGCCCTCCAAAGGCAGCTCTGTGTCCTCGCTCTCAGGCTCCTGGTCATGGGGGATAGGACCTGGCCTGGTCCTGTGGTCCAACATGCTGCTTACAGTGCTCTGGCGCTTGCGGTGGGCCATGGCAGACACTCACACAGCCATTATTACCTGGAAGCAGCCACTGTGGAGAGGAAGGCAGAGAGAGCTATCAGAGTCACATAGACCATGGCCAACCCAAGATACATGCCACTTGTTATGTGACCATACCCACGTCACTCTATCTTGGCAGCACATTTGCTCAGAGCACTGTGAATGCACAGTCATTCAAAGGACGTGACAGTCCTGTCTGAACGCCTCATGGGCAGGGGAAAAAACCTATGACTGGGCCAGAGGGGTCTGAGGCAGAGCTGGAACGAAGGCATGGAGCAGAGGACAGTCACCAGGATGCCCAACCCCACCTTAGAACTCATAGACTCACTGGTTTGTGACACTCTGGTGCTAGGGGCGGAACCCAGGTAGGCTCTCTGCCACTGAGAATGCTATGACATACAGGTTCATTCCTGACCTCTGCTCAAGGACAATCCAGGTGGCCAAGTCAAAGGGTCATGAGATTGGGTTAATTGCTCTCAAAAGAGAAAAAGAGCAGCATCTACTGAAGACACTGTGAAGACCCATGACCGATGAGGAAAGACATGAAATCTTCTGGTCTAAACCCGTGTTTCAGCACTCAAAATACACACATACTGAAGCATCACACGGTACCCCGCATTGATACCATCACTGTATGTCAATAAAGTGAAGTGTATAAATAAAGTGCTGGTTAGTTTAATTTCCACTTGACACAAGCTAGAGTCATTTTGGAAGAGGGAACCCTGATTGAGAAAATGCCCACACTGGCCTGTAGGTGTGTCTAGAGAGTATTTTCTTGACTGATGATGGATGCAGGAGGGCACAGCGCAGTTTGACTGGTGTCACTCTTGGGCAGGTAGTCCTGGATGACATTAAAAAAATCCGAGCTGGGCAAGCCACATAAGCAGCACCCCTCCACGGCCTCTGCATCAGCTCCTGCCTCCAGGCTCCTGATCTGTTGGAGTTCCTCTCCTGCCTTTCCTCAGCAACCTGAAGGTTCTAAGTTGAAATAAACCTTTTCCTTCCCAAGCTGCTTATGGTCATGGTGTTTTATCACAGCAATAAAAACCAGAACTAAGACAGAATGTTTGGGAAGACTGAGTAGGACTCCACACAGAAAAAGCTTAGATTCTATATTTTCTGTTTGCACATTTTTAACTGTAAAAATGCACTCCTTTTATAGCACACCAAAAATGCATTAATTAAATCTGAAGTTCCCTGGAGCCCATCTCAGTCCCCCTTCTCTGTAAGTCTGCCCCGTCCTTCCCCTCCTCCCTTTCCATAACCGTCTCCACAGAGGGGTCAATTGGCAGAACGGTCTTGGTTGAACAACAGACGACTCGATGCATGTGTGACGCCTGGCAGGCTTGGGGGCTCAGCAGGAGAGAGCTACCCAGCCAAGGGCACAAGAGGAACAAGGTGTAGCTGCAGTCTGCAGGCTATGCAGCCTGGAGCTAAGGAACCCTGCAAGGACCCTGTGCGTCCACACTGGGACAGCGCTGCCAGCACTGCCCAGCAGTCAATGCTTTACTTCTTAACCAGGCAGGATCACTGGGAATTGTTAGGGGGCACATACGGGATTCCTCTGCTGGGATCCCCTCTGTGGGCCTAGTGTGGGCGGGTTGCTCAGGGGAGACAGGAAGCTGGAGGAAAGGCCGCTGATAAGGGGTATCATAGGCCTCAAGAAGGAGTGTGTGACACTAGTTCACGACAAAGGTGGGTGGCCAAAAGTCTGGGCAATGGATCCCTTAGGTTATTGGTGACATTTACAACACAACATCTTTGTTTGCATCACAATTACTTTATTTATTCTGTGTGTGTGTGTGTGTGTGTGTGTGTGTGTGTGTGTGTGTGTACATGAGAGTTTGTGTGTATATATATATGTGCACATACACCAGCCTGCCTGTAGGGGTCAGACGACAACATGTAGAAACTGTTCTGTCAAGTGGGTCCAGGGTATGAAACCCCCTTCATTACCCTTGGTGGCAGGCACCTTTCCTCACTGAGTCATCTCACCAGCCCATAGCTACTTATTTTTTAAAAGTATATCCCAGTCATCTAGTTAAGAAATGAGAACTTCCATTAACATAAAAAGTGGTTAAGACAGTGAATTTATTCTATATCTCTTTTACCACAGCTAAATAAAAACACAGAAAAGAAGTGAGACATTGGACTAGACCAGTGGAGGGTGGGCGTGCAGGGGCTGAGTGGGTATTTAGGTGGTGAAGGCAGTGTGTTAGACATGGGGAGGCTGAGGACAACCTACGAGAATATTTGTAGCAGCCACTGACCAGGTTCCCAGCACAAGCCCTCAGCAGCCTCCCTCTGAAACCATGCCTCCCCACAGAGCTCATAAACCAGAGCTGTCCACATCCTGTGGCCCGGAGTGTCCTGCAAAGACACTTGCCTGCAGTGGTGTCCAAAACACCTCATACTCCGCACACTGAATTTCCCATGTACCAACCCCCCCCCCCACACACACACACTGTGACGGCCAGTTACCCCAAAACACCAGATACAGATGTGCCCAGACTTACAATGAGGATGCATCCTGATATACTTGTTGCACTTTGAAAATACTATACATCTAAAGTTCAGATTTTTAAAGTTGGTCATTTGTCGCCACTAATTTGTTTTGGATTCTATGAGTGCAGTTTATAGCACAGCTTCTTGAACTCAAAGGAAGGCTAGATTTTTATTGGAAAAAAAATCTCATTGGGTATTTCCAGTGCTGTTTCATTTTAGAATTGTTTGGAACTCATCTGCAGAACCAGTTGACGAAGGGACTGTTACTTTAAAAAAAGAGATAAATTTCTATAAATTCTGTAAAAATATTTATCAAATGAATGAGTTGTTAGAAACTTTTAAATTCCTGCTAACAACCTTTTCGTTAGTCTTTTTATTTATTTATTTATTTGTTTGTTTTGTTTTGTTTATCCAGACAGGGTTCCTTTTTGTAGCCTTAGCTATTCTGGAACTAGCTCTGTAGACCATACTAGCCTTGAACTCACAGAGATCACCTGTCTCTGCTAGCCAGGCGGCAGTGGCACACGCCTTTAATCGTAGTACTCGGGAGGCAGAGCCAGGCTGATCTCTGTAAGTTCGAGGCCAACCTGGTCTACAGAGCGAGATCCAGGACAGGCACCAAAACTACATAGAGAAACCCTGTCTCGAAAAGCCAAAGAGAGAGAGAGAGAGAGAGTGAGAGAGAGAGAGAGAGAGAGAGAGAGAGAGAGAGAGAGAGAGAGAAGTTCCTAACAAAAAGGAAAGAAAGACAATCCTGTAAGTAAAACAATGAATCCAATCCGTATAATCTAGAGAGCATCAGCATGTAGCTTCCCTGACCCCAAACATGCTCATGATCCAATATTGCACTCACCTACAGTTGGGGAAAATTCACTAGTACAAAGTTAATCATCCACTAAATACTGAATAGCTCGAGTGAATTTTGAACACGCTGGCAGTGAGAGGCAGGGTGGCTGCACGGCTGCACTGGCGCACCGTTAAAAACTCGAGAGTCGTGAGTCCTAAGACAGGCTGTCTGCACTACCCTTTGTGTAAGCCTAGCTCTTCCCCGACTCGCTGGTCTACACCATTTGTTCTCCCCAGCACCAGCCCCATGCCATTTTAATTACTGTGGCTGTGAGATTTTAACATCGGATAAGTCAATTTTCCCCATTATTCTCATTTTCAGACCTCTCAGCTATTTCCACATCTATTCTCCCAGATGAACTTAAGAGCTATTGAGTCCAAATGTCCTCCAGTACTCCACCATTATTGTGGTTGGTATAGCCTTCAATTATCGATTATTTTAGAGAAATTTTCAAACTCACGATACTCGATCTTTTTATCCAATTTCCCTCCACAAATAGCTCCACATCTACCTAAGTCCTAAATGGCTCTCAATGGCTTTGCATCTTTCTTCAAGCTTAGAAACATGCTTTGTTAAGTTTATTCTTACATTGTTTTTGTGTTGCAATGAAGTTTCTCTCCCCTTATTTACCTGGTTGTTGCTGGTATATAGGAAAAAAATATGTACTGGTCAAGGAATGTTACGTCTTATTAACCTGCTTATTCTTGACTGTTTTTAGTTGATACTGTTGTGTCCCTAGGCAAAGGACACCACCTCATAGCCTTGCTTCTCCTTCCCATTAATGTGCTCATCTTGCTGACCACCCTCCTATGTTCTTCCCTGTGGGATTAACTAGAAATGGTTAGCTGCATCCTTTGCTGTGGTTATTTGAATGAGAAATGTCTCCCATGGGCTCACATGTGTGAACACTTAGCCTCTAGTCGGTGGCACCATTTGGGCAGGTTTAGGTGGTGCAACCCAGCTAAGCAAAGTACATCACTGAGGGTGGGTTTTGAGTTTAAAGGCTCCGTGCCACGTCTGCTCTGCTATCTGCTTGGGATTTGATGTCATCACACTCAGGATATGATGGCTCAGCTTACTGCTCCTGCCAACACATTGCTCTGGCCATGCCTCCCTGCTATTAGGGACACTTTGGAACCATAAGCCCCAAATGAACTCCTTCTTTTATGAGTTAGTTCTGGTCATGGTATTTCATCACAATAACAGAAAAGTAACAACTATATGGATTCATTTCTAATTTCAAAGATGTCTCCACTTGTATATATTTTTGTCAGTGTATATACACACACATTTTATATATATATATATATATATATATATATATATATATATATATATATATATATGCACATGCCCATGCATGTACAGATGCCAAATGAAGATGTCAGGTATCCCCTCCCCCCCATCACCACTCCCTGACTGTTCTTTGGAGGCAGGATCTCTCCCTCAACCTGGAGCCTGTATTTTCTCAGGTGGGCTGGAAACCAGCAAGCCCTGGCTCTTCCTTTTTCTGCTTCCCTCAGAGCTGGAGTTTTACTGCTAGGCCATCTCTCCAGCCCCACCACATCCCCTTAACCTAATTAAAATGTTTTTGCTTTATTGGTGTTTTCCTAGGGCTGCTAAGACAAAAATTTTCAGGAAGCAGAACAAGTAATATTTTAATTACAATGTTTTACAACAACAACAAAAAAAAACAATGGCAAATGTCAGAATATTAAGGAAAGATAGGGTTGATATTACTGGATTTTTTTTTTGTTTTTTGTTTTTTGCTTTGAGCCACAATATGATTCTAGTGGGCAGTGGTAAGGGTCTGGGTTTATTTGTTTGTTTTTATAAATGTTTCACTATGAATCATAGCTGTGGCATCTGGGTTTGAAATCATAGTCCTAATCTGGGCCTCCTTTCAGTGGCTACAAAGAGAAAAGGACCCACAGCAGCCACCTGGGAGGGTAATGATGCCTCTTCAAAGATTCTGCAGAATTCATTTCACCAACTGGGCACCTTCAGTATAAAGAACGTGCTCTCCCACTAAAGATGGACAAGAAGGCCCTTGTTCAAACTCAGAAGCCAGTTTTCTGGGAGACTTTGGGCAAAATATTTGAGATGGCTTCCATGCTTAGGAAATTGGAAATGCCATATCTGCCTGCAAGTCCTGAAGAGGTTAAACAGGAGAGTTTAATTAGTCTACTTTCTGTTATTGCAACAAAATACCTGAGGCTAGGCAGCTTTATAACAGAAAGTGGTTTATTTAGATGAGTTCTGGAGGTTTCAAGGCCAAGATGCCAACATCAGTTCCTTCCAGTAAAAGCCTCAGAGTAGATGGTATAGGTGTGGTGGAGAATGGTCAAAGGGGAGAGGGAATGTTAACCAGACAGCCAATGAGCACTCCAAGGTCCAAGCTGTTGCCATAACAATTAGCTTTCTCAAAAAGTAACTCAGGATCTCACAAGAACTACCTTAATCCCCACTGAGAACAGCACTCCCAGTGACTTAAGGGTCTTCCTCTACCCCCACCTTTTAACGACTCCGTCATCTCCCTCTATTATCAGACCAGGTCCAACTTCCAACATATGGACCTCGAAGGCAACATGCCATATTCACACCACAGCAGAGTAGCCAATTCCAGTCTGAACTCAACAAATAGGGAGCTAAGGAAAGCTACAAATGAAAGTTAAGGGAGATGATGCATGGTCAGAATTGTGTCTTAAGTGGCTCTACCAACACAGTAGGGTGTGCGTGGTGGTGGCAGGTGACACTGAGTGTGAGTGTGTCACCTCTTCAATGGAACGCCAGGGCATCTAGGTAGCAGTGCACATAGAAGAGGGGTCATAGCAGAAAGCAAAGTGCTGCCTCCCACCGAAGTGCTGTGCTCACTTTGAAGGGCACATGTCAACTTGGGGATCTGCATGTTCACGGCACATTCTGGGTGGGTGTGCCAAAGCCTAACCTGGAGCTGCAAGTACTTCTGCTTCAAGCAGACCTAGGACTGCATTTGAACAGTACATCCCAAATATCTGTCTGTGGGTCTCTGGGGACTCTCCACTCTCCATGAGGTGGGTCTGATCCTTTACCAAGCAATAGAGTACCTTTCTCTGTGTGCCCCCACCCCCACTCATGGGGCACAGGGAAAGAGGAGACTCCTATGGACTATTTTCAGATCCAGCTTGTAGGTTACTTCCACTGCCACCAGCAGGGCAAAGGGTGGCTAATCTAGCAATGTGGGGCCATTTGGAGACTAGGAGACAGCTCCCATACCAGGGGACAAGGTGTGGCTGAGGGGCAGGGAGACAACCATAGTGCACAGAGAAGGAGGTGGAACAAAATGATTCCTTATAAGGAATTCTGCTAGCTCTCTCATACCTGTGTCTTAAATGAAATGTTCATGTGTGTGAGGTATTTACAAGTGAATTTGTGGAGATAATTGGATCAGATGAGGTCATGAGCGTGGAGCCCCACATGATGTTATTAATATCATTTAAAAATTATTTATTTTGGCCGGGCGTTAGTGGCGCACGCCTTTAATCCCAGCACTCGGGAGGCAGAGGCAGGCGGATCTCTGTGAGTTCGAGGCCAGCCTGGGCTACCAAGTGAGTTCCAGGAAAAGGCGCAAAGCTACACAGAGAAACCCTGTCTCAAAAAAAAAATTATTTATTTTATCTTTTTGAGATTGTAATCTAATTATATCATTTCTCCTTTCCCTTTCCTCCTTTAAAGAATTCCATATACCGCCCCCCTTTCTCTCTTTCAAATTCATGGCCTCTTTTTTACAATAATTGCTGTTATGTGAACATGTATATTTAGATATATATACATTCCTAAACACAAACTGTAACCTGCTCAGTCTGTACAATATTACTTGTATGCATTATTAGTAGCCTTTAAGAACACACGCGAGCTCAGATACTCCTCTGTTCGTTTTTAACACTCCCCCATGCCACATCCTCAGCAAGTGCCAGTGCCCTGCTCTTAGACTTTCCAGCTTCCAGAAGAGTTCTGTGCTCCATAAGGCACTCCTTCTGTGGTACACAGTCACAGAATAGACACGAAAACCACATCCAGTGATGTTCAGGCAGTGTGTATTCCAACAAGGCGTCAACATGCCACACATGGCATGGGAATACTTTACAGGCTGATGCTAAGTATTTTCAATACCTCATCTTCAAAACAACTTTTTCAGGGAGCCCCTTAATGCCTAGAGGAAGCACCCACAGAGCCATGAAACACCACCTGCTTGGCTGCCATCATAGGTGAACTCAGGCAGCAACCGGCAGACAGATTTCAATTGCTTAACTGCATACCACATCTAGGGGTACAGCTCCTGTGTGGGGACAGCTGCCCTGTGGGAGGCCTCGAAGAGCTTCTCTCCCTTCACTGGGAGAGAGCCAGAGGTGTGAGCAATCCGGCATGCTGTCTGCTACAAAACTGTGGGCAGTTTATACTCTGGGGGTGACCGCTTCTGAGGGCTCATTACTTTCTGGTGATGAAAATGGTGATCCATTGCTCTGTGGATTTAACAAGAAAGGAGGAGGGTCAAGTGATTCAGCACGTCTCTTCACACGGCTAAGAACTTACTGGAAACACAGTTCTGTGTTCTCCTCTTTTTTTTCTTTTATAGTATATTTTACACTTTCATCTATTTATTTGTGTGTATGTGGGGGGGTGGGGGGATGCCTGCAGAGGCCAGAAGAGAATTTCTGATTATCCCTTGGAGCTGGAATTACAGTTGGTTATGAGTAGCCCAAGATGGGTGTTAGGAACCAAACTCAGGTCCTCTACAAGAGTGAGTGTCCTTAAGTACTGAGCCATCTCTTCAGCCCTTTCTCTCTTCTTTTAATGTAACACTATGAGCAATAAAAAATCCCCATGAGTTTCATTTTAATAGCTGCATCATAGGTTTGAGATGAATAGATAATCTGCTATAGACTGCATGGTTGAGTCTCCCAGAAGTTCCTATGTTGAAATTCTAACCCCTAAAAGGATGGCATTAGGAGGTGGAGATGTGAGGAGGTCATGTCAGAAAAGCTGAGCCTTCTGAGTCTTATAAAAGAGACTCAAGAGACTCCCCTTATCCTTTCCACTGTGTAAGGACCCAGTGCGAAGGAACCATCTATGAGTCATGAGAGAACCCCAGTCAGATGCCAGCACACCAGTATTTTGACCTTAGACATGCCCTCTGATAGCCTCTGAACTACGAGATACGGATGCTGCAGCCTGAGCCACATTGCTTCTGCAGTATTTTTGTTAGAGTCGCATTGACTGATAGAGAAACC
>CABHPH010150814.1:0-33005 GCA_902168325.1 Peromyscus nudipes
GTGTGCTCCCTCACCTATCCATAGCACTTGCCACAAATTTCTCTTATACCTGGTTACTTATTTGATTATGATCTGTTTCCTCCACCAGAATGCAAGCTCTCCATATTGAAGGGTTTCTGTCCGTGTGGTTTTTTTTTTTTTCTCCACGAGCATGGCCCCAGTGACCAGAAAAGTACCTGGTTCACAGTGAAACTTATTTAATATTTAAAACCTAGAGAGCTAGGAAATCTCCCCTTTTCAGATGGAAAAGTGAGCTTCAACAAGATTACACCCATTTTTCAAGTTTGCACAGTTCCTCTGACCGGGGAGACTGCTCTTTTAACCACCACACCACACAGCTTTTTCTTTATCGCTTCTTGGATGCCAAGATCTACTGGGCTCCCACCAGACCCCCAGTGGGCAGCAGTAGATTTTCTTGGGAAATGGCTGAGGTTCTTCTACATGCAGTCAGTCTAGCTTGGCTTACGTACTGGAGAGGAAGTGCTGTGACCCAGGCCCAAAGTCCCGGTGGGCATCCTGGAGCTGCTTAAGCCTCTCACCAACTGACGCCTACGGAAAGAACAGTGGGTTACTTCTAGCCATTTAGTATGGAATCTGCAGTTGCCTCCAAGAATCTTTATGAGCTCCCTCATAGGCTAGCCTTTCTCCTGTTCCAATCCCATCTATAGTCACCCAACTTCCATCCTCCTCACGCACTGACAAGGATCAGAGAGCAGCCTCCTTAGTTCTGAGCCATGGTAATTCTCCCTAGTCTAACCAGTGTGTTTAAAGCTAGACAAGTCCCTCTCATTCCTTTAGTTCAGCCGTTTCCTGCAGCTTAGAGGTAGAGAAGTTGATTTTCTGACCCTCATTCTCTACTATTCTTTTCCTGTGTAGATTTCATTTCCAAACCCATGATTCCATTGGGCCTGCGTACACTTTCCCCCAAAGCCTGGCCATACCATGATGCCACCCCAAGGCTCATTTCAGGATGCTCCTCTACCTGGAGCTGTTTCCACCGGATGTTGATCTGTTCCAGAGCCCTTGAATTCTCCATTGACAAGTGTACATCAGAAATGGCAAGTTGGTGGGCCAGATCATTCACTAACTTCACTCCATCTTTCACAGGAGAGAATTCTTCTTTGAAGAGCTAGAAAAGCAGAACCAAGTGCCACAGCAGACAGAGAGTAGGAAAGAGGGCACATTACTCATTCACCTTCCCTTCCCATGTGGAGGGTTAGTCTCAACAACACCTAGCTACTTGGCTATTTGTGCAATAGACTAAGACACGAGTGGCCAATGGTCTAATCCCTTCCTTCTATTCACTCCAGAAAAGCAGGGAAAGAAAACAGTAGGACAGAGATGGCAATAAATAACCTAGCCCCCAATCTAGCCCATAACCAAAAAAGGCTTGGCTGAAGCCCAGACCAACAATCATGTCTTAGCAGAAGGAAAATTGGCACTGTGAAAGGACATCAGGTCTCTCAGCAGGGATTGGAGTCAGGGAAGGAGACCTACATACCTTGATGGCTTGGATATGCTCTGGGAGGGAATCAATGAAGAGATCCCCAATGGGCTCCCAAGTGGCTCGGACTCCCTCTGCTTGGGTCAGAGTACTGCTCAGTTCCTCCATTGTCCCTTGGATCTCCAAGAGATGTTCCAGAGTATGCTCAATGTGGCGATGCTGATCCACACAGCGGGCTGTCAGCTTCTCCCACAGCTCGCTGGCCACTGTTGCCTGCTTCCACACAAAGCGGCTAAGATTCTGAATTCGTTGTCTGGGGGAGGTATCTGTGAGCACAGTCATGAAGCCAAGTCAAGCTAACTCGGGAGAGGCAACCCAGAGAAAGACTAAGACAAAGTCATCCTTTTATAAAACGTATATGCTTGCCTATAAATGAGGGGTTTGGGACACCAGTGTGTGCCTGTTTGTATACAAATATTCCTATTTACATATATATTTCCATGACTGAGCTACTTTTGCACATCCAGGGATTTAAATTATTATTTATATTTATGTATTTATGCATATACATATTTATTTTGTGTAGTTGCGTGTGTGTGTGTGTGTGTGTGTGTGTGTGTGTGTGTGTGTGTGTGTTTTCTACAGTGCCTGTGTGGAGGTTAGAAGACAGTGTGCTGGAGCGGGCTTTCTCTTTCTACAAGCACCTTTACCAACTGAGCCATCTCACTGGCCCACATTCCAAGATTTTTTTTTTTAAAAATTAAACCATTTATCTTGAGATTATTATAGATTAGCTTTTGGTTATAAGAAATAATGTCGATATTTCCTGCACCCTTTACCAAAATGGTAATGTCTTGTAAACTAACAGTATCATATAACACCCAGGATTTTGGCATATATATATATATATGCCAAATCTGTCAATATATAATCTGTCAATTTTGTTCAAAGTTCCCTGGTTTTACCTGTATTCATTTTTGTGCAAGTGCGTGCGCACGCACACGCGCAAACACACACACACACACACACACACACACACACACACACTTAGTTCTATGCAATTTTATCATGTGTTGGTTCATGAATCTACAGCCACATGAGGCCATTTTAGTTTCCTCCCACATTTACATTAAGGTTATCTCATTTTTTAAATGGTAAGGTAAGGAAGGAAAAAGTATTTTAAGAGGTATGGTGAGGTAAATCATCTAGTCCTATTCATATACCCCAGGAAATGATTTAGGCATTAGTGTCTGCTATTCTCTAAAATCCAGAGAAAGGATGCTCCAGCTCAGGAGTCTGGTATAATGTGCCAAGCTTTTCTCCTTGGACTTCTCATTTTTAGGTTTCCTCCTTGTCCCTCAGACTTCCTGCTGAAAGAGGAGGATTCAGAGTCTCTAGTCCCAAGCTGCATGGACTGGCCTTACTGTCTCTGGAGCTTGCCCTATCTGGGGCCCACTGAGCAGTGACTTATGTGCTAACTGGCCCACTGAGAGGCCAGAAATCAACCGAGCCTGTGAACAGAATCGACAAAGGACTCCGCTGATGAAGGCTTCTTTCCAGTCTATTCCCTCCGTGGGTTGGGGCTGAGGAGCCTTTTCTGGAGGGTTTGCTAGACTGCCACTTGGACTTGATTTCCATGGATGCCACACTGGCAGTTTATGGGAATCGAGATATAAAACAGCTCTCGCTATGAAGTCAGGTCCAGAAGTCACCAAGGTCAGTATCAACCAGCCACAATCAATTTTCATCTGAAAATCTGAAGATTCTTTGGTTTTAAGATTGCTTTGTAGTTGCTGGCTGATATCAGCATCAATGTCCCTCCACGTTGGAATAAATCAGATTCTTTTCTAATGTTTTCAATTCATGCTACATTTATTCATTAGTATCTTCACATGCAAATGTGAAAACGAAGGTGCAGATTCACATGGGTAGCAGGTACATCCCTGGGTTGTCACTCAGGGGACAAACAATATTCCAAAAGCATAGACTCCTCTCATTCCCTGAGTTGCTTCAATTCACTTGAGGTCTCCCTCCCTCCCTCCCTCCCTCCCTCCCTCCCTCCCTCCCTCCCTCCCTTCCTTCCTAACATCTCATTACAAGGCCACACATGATTCTCTGAAGAGTCACATACAGCTTTAGGCCACATGCTGGTGAGACCTACTTCAGGTTCTTTCCTTTCTTACAACTGTGACTCTTGTCCCATTCTGACTTTGGGCTCACAGGAGAAAACTACCTTCCTAAGTAACAACTCAGAAAAGGAGCCCGTGTTTGTTTACTAGTACATACAGCTCAAGAAGAAATGGGGGAAGGCAGGAAGGCCACCTACCTTTGCTCTCAGAATGAGGCTCCTCTAGTTCCTCAAATGGGTGCTGGGTCAGGAAAGCCTGAGCGGACTCCAGCACGGAGTAGATATAGGGACCTTTAGACTTGACTTCCTCCATAAAGGCCTGTGAAGGTCAAAAGGAAAAGAAAGCCTTTCAATCACTTCAATTTTACACCATGATCAACAACCTTTCTTCTTAAGGAAACTGGTCCTGTGGCATTACTAGGGATTTTAGGGTTACCCAGGGAGGGAAAAAGATCAGTCCTCCCTATAGGCAGAAAATACCTCTAATGCTAGGAAGTCTATTTAGTGTGCAATGAGTCTGGCTATGCCATAAAGTTCGAAGAAACATCGTAGAGTAGATCTTAGCTTTCTGGAAGACTCAGTGTGACACCAGCCTGGGTTTTATAATTAGTTTGAGTTCAGTCTGAGCTCTATACTAAGTTTGAGGCCAGTTAAATCCCTGTAGTAAAAACTTGTCTCAAAAACAAAACAAAAGGGAACAAAACAAAGAGATATTGGTCATTTTCTGATTATAGAGGTGATGTCACAGAAATATTTAAAAGCAGAAAACTATAAATTAAAAATATAAATTAAAACTAAATGAAAGATTATAGAGAATTACAAAATGGAAGAGAATTACAGTTTTATCACCTAGAGTTAAACACTGTTAACGTTTTGGTGTATTTCCCCCCCTACCCCGTACCGTTTCTGTATACACACACACATCTATATACATCTTTATGTAACTGAGAGCCATAGTTTTATATTTTGCATTTTAAACATCATATTAAGTTCATTTGTCCATATTCTCCTTATAAATCAAGGCAGGGTTTTAAATTGGATGACAAGCCTTGGCTCACTCTGTGGAGTGCAAGCCCCACACAATGACTGCATACCCTGACCTACTGCTTTAGGTATCTGAGTAGAACTGAGGGCCTGTCTGTCAGGGTACTGTGAAAGAGTATTTCCTGCTGAGAGGCTCCACACCACCCCTCCAGGAGTCGAACCTACCGCATGTGTCTCCTTCTCCTGTTGTACCAGGGCCACATCCCCTTGCAGGGGCAGTTGAGCTGACAACTCCTCATCCTTTTGGCTGAGCCAGTCAATAATCTCTTGGAGCGGGAGCTGAAGTTTTCCACTGTGGTCTGAGAAGGCCTCGAGGCGAGCGCTGTAAGACCAATGATTCAATCACTTTTTAAATAACAAAATCTATTCTTCCTTTAATATGCAAATATACTTTAATATACAAAATGGACTCAAAGGAACTGCTCTAGCTGAAGTGGAAGGAGACCCGGGAGCCGCTCGCTCCTCTTTGTATCTACTGATGAATGTTCCCACCACAGGTGTGTAGTATTTAAAACAGTGGTTGGGAGCTATCCTATATTAAAATGGTTGAAAACATCACTTTGTGGATCTTGGTCACTTCAGCTGCATGTCCAGCACCATGCCAGGAAGGGTAAGAAACTAAGCAAGGGCATTAGGGGTGACAGCAGTCTGGCTCCCCTCTTGCCCTGGCGGAATACAAATCACATCAGTCTGCTCAGCCAGGTAGGATGCTCTGTACAGGAGAGAATACAGTTGGTGGGAAGGGCAGAGTGGATGGCTGAATATGAGCACAAACCTGAGCAAGGCTCTACACAAATCTCAGCCCAAAGGGACTCAAAAGATGACAAAAACATGGGCTACAGGTTGTAAATACAGAAGAAAACATGTATTATATAATCACATGTCTGTTTGCCCCCGACTCCCAAATGAAGTATGAGCTAAGTAAGGTCTAACAGCAGCAAGCTGGAGGCCGGTCAAGGCCTGATGCAGATATTAATCCCATTCCTCTTAGTTGGCACTAACAACTATCTCTGCCCACTGCTTCCCTAAACCTGGGGGGGAGGAAGCTTTTTCTAAATTACGGTGTCAACTAGTTCTTACAACAATCTTAATGGGTAGGCATTATCATTTCCAAAGATTAGTTTGTTCAGGACTACAGACTTAGGTGACTGACACAGATCTGTGTGAAACAGGCTTTTCGGGCATGACAGGCTGCTTTCTCTCAGCTTTTCTACACTGCCTCATCTCATCACAGACCCCCACAAGCCCCGAGTTTGGGCTAAGAAGGAGACACACACAGCAAGGCAGAAAGAAAACAACAGAGGGAAGCCACCTTTGGGCTCTTACTGAGTTGCATCTACGGAGGTGACCACCCATGGATGGGAATAAAGGACATCGAAAGACTGGGCTGGGGACGCAGCTCAGCTGGGAGAGCACTTGCCTAGCATGCATGAAGTTTGAGTTCCATGACCACATAAACTGGATATGGTGGCATATGCCTGCAATCCACGTACTCAGGAGGTGGAAACTGGAGGGTCAGAAGTTCTGGGTCCTCAGCTATATAGTGTCTTTAAGGACAGTCTGGGATACATGAGACTCTGTCTCTAAATAAATAAATAAAACAAAATACAAGAAAGGGATGGGAGTATCCAGATGAAACTCTCCAAGGCTGGACAGTCATGAGGAAGAGGAGGAGGGGACAATTGCTTCATTTTGATTTACATACCAGCACTTTAAAGTTTAGAAAGCATTTTTCCTTGTTGTTTGGATGTTGGTGACACTGTGAGGTAGGGAGGAGAGGTTTATTCCTCCTTATTTCATCTTCTTAAAAAACTAAAGAACGAAGCCAGGTGTAGTAGTGCTCGCCAATAAGCCTAGCACTGGAGAGGTAAAGAAGAGTTGATTCCAAGGTTCAAGGCCACTCTGCACTCACTCTACAGAGAATGCAGAGCCAGCCTGAGCTACAGTCTCAGGACAAAATCAAACCGAGTGGAAGCTAAAATTCAGAGAACTCGAGCAACTTATCCAAGATGAAACAACTACTTAAAACAGGTTAAGATAGAAACGGCCTTACTTCTAACCCAGGATTCTTCCTCTGTGCCCGAGAAAGATGGAGAGAAGCAGATAGTGAGGCTGATTGGGGGGGGGGCACAAACTACAGCAACAAAAGGGGCCCAAAACTGTCCCAGCCAATCCCTAAAGTAACTTTTTCTAGGGGTTAGTCCTTACCGCAGGTTATGAGACTTCTTTTTTATTTCATTCCAACATAGATTCATGGCTGATGGTTCCAGGGGGCCAATGGCTCCAACAGACCCGTTCAAGATCTTTGGACTTAGGCAGGGATTCCCAGCACCATCCCAAGGAGGTGCAGGGATGGTGACCGCAGCTCTAACCTGGACAGAAACACAAAAAGTCTGTGGTCTCTGGACTTTGCCGTGCCCTCTTCTATGCTAAGTGTGGGACAGGAGTGAACCAGATGAGAGAAAGGCTGGTCCCAGGGTCCAGAAATCCTATCCTATTTTGTGCGGGTGCGTATTCAAGGGGGAGCTGCAGTAGAACTCTACAGACCCACTCGCTGGAAGCTCTTCTCTTGGAACCGGCATAGAAGTGCAGAGTACTGCTTCCTTCGTGATAACCGCCCCACCCCCTGTTAGAAATTTTGCCAGGGTGACTGTGCAAATGGGACCCTGCATCCAATAAGAAGCTGGTGGGATTTGTCCAAACATGAACAATCATAGCATTCAAACTGAGCTATAGACTCAATTTTCAGGGGCTCACACTTTACCCAGCCTTCTAGAAAATACAGCTGAGGGGCTGCCCCACAAAGATTCAGAGAAGAGGCAGTTAAGGCAAAGGAAGTGATCCATTCCCTATATCCTACTTTCCAATGGATCTAGGTCGTTCAGGTCACCTTCCCCCAGTTTTAATCCACACTTCAAATCACAATCAGGAAGCCTGGAAATCTTCCTAAAGGTCATGAAGGTGAATGTAGACTGAGAAAGATAAAAGGAACATTCTGGATTTTGCACTAAAAAGGATTCTGACTTATGTCAGCAGTCAAGAAGCCCAGTCTTTTTGTTTTTTTTTTTGTTATTTTGTTGGTTTTTCGAGACAGGATTTCTCTGTGTAGCTTTGCGCCTTTCCTGGAACTCACTTGGTAGCCCAGGCTGGCCTCGAACTCACAGAGATCCGCCTGGCTCTGCCTCCCGAGTGCTGGGATTAAAGGCGTGCGCCACCACCGCCCAAGAAGCCCAGTCTTAAAGCTTGCCAAACTGTAGCTTGGGTTCTCAGTCTCATACTCTACTGTTGCTGTCCTGGGCACTGGTGAGACCCTGTGAGAATATTGTTGGGTCTAGGGTATAGTTGACCAAATCACCCATTATGAGCATAGTGCTAGAAATACCCAGCCAGGGGGCAGTATAGGGTGGAGGGAGGGGAGCTGGAGGAGGGAATCTCTGTCTGAGCTGATCCACCCTACCCATGGAGACTCTCCTGTTTGCCCACAGGTCTACCTGCATCTTGCCAACTGTCTGGCCCTCCTAGAGGCTGGGACTCCTCGATTCTCCTCTCTGTCTTAAAATCATACTTTTTTTGATTATTTAGTAATTTCTTTTTTATTATTATTAAGAGATTTTCTATTCATTTTACATACCAACCACAGATTCCCCTCTCCTCTCTCCTCCCACCCCCCAGCCTTTCCCCTCAACCCACCTCCCATTCCCACCTCCTCTGAGGCAAGGTCTCCCGTGGGGAGTCAGCAGAGTCTGGTCCATTCAGTTGAGGGAGACTCTCCAGGCAATTTAGGATACCAATGATCCCAGTAAAACTACAGCTCACGACCACGGCGTGAAAGGAAAGTGAGGAGATGCCAAGTTCTGGGGGACAAGCTGAGAACTCAGCCCCGCTGCAGCCTGTGTGCTGACCCTACCTGTGCTGCCCGAGGAGTCCATGGCAGGACCTGGGAGTTCCATGATTTTCCCTCAGCAGGAATCCGGACCCCGTGTCTGGTGAGTGCAGACCGGCAGAATCCTGAGGAGCTCTGAGCAACCCCACTCAGGGAGACTGGGCAGAGCTAAGCCAGGCCAGGAGGCGGGGTGGGGAATGGGGGGCGCTGCTACCCTGTTTGTTTACTGACCCCCCAGGAATCTGGAGGGGGCGGCCATGTCAGAGTCTACCCAGTGAATCAGAGCTTTGTTGTGGGGAATTCCGGCTCGCTCCCAGGCTGGCAAGGGTAGCAGGAGTGGGACTGGGCATTCCATGGGGCTGAGGAGTGGTGTGGAGAGGGCAGCCCTGTTGACTAACTTCCCCTCTCTGAGGAAGACACAAAGCACTTACTGCCTCCAGGCCCGGCCCTGCTCTGAAGTGGACACAAAGATAAGACAACTTGAGCAATAAACTTTTGGAAGGCAGTTTCTCCAAAGACTGATAGAAGATGAGCTTGAGAAATAAGCCTTGCTCCCAACTAAGTGAGGGTCTTCAGAAGCAGTGAGGAGTGTGTTCGGCACCTGGGGACAGGGTCATGGAATGTCTGCACTGGGAAGCTGGGGTAGCAGAAGACCATGAGTGCAGAGACCAGAAGATTCACCGAAGGCCACTATTAAAATAAGGGAGTGTTTTGCCCTGCCTTTGAGAGTAGAGGGAAAGCCATGACAGGCAGACCTCTGTACCCTGAGGACAAACTGATGGTCTCTGGGCATCCTTTTGAGCCTCTGTAACGGAGGAAGAGAGGCCAGTGAAATGTAGCAGCCCCATGAAGATAGCCAGGGACGGAGACACCCTTGTGCCAGCCTGGGCTATACTGGGTGGGACTGAGGGAAGCCCTTTCCATTAAGCCGCTGACTGAGGGGCCGAGCCTCTACTGGAAATGATCACTAGTTTTTCTCTTTAGTAGACTTGCCTGGAAAAAGGTTAACATTCCCGAGCTCAGCCCCCACCCCTGAGCACTTTCGGAAAACACTATGTTTATACCAAAAAGCGTTCTGTTCCCATCCTTATTTATCTCCCACAGTCTTCTAGGCTTTCCACAGTTCCACATTGTTTCCATGCTGAGGTCCACCTACAGGAATAGCTGCAACAGCTGCCTGACCCTTTCTAGAGGCCTGAGTGGAGCCAACTGGGATGGCTGGAGGATGGCAGGGATGACGAGCCAAGAGTGGGGAGTAGCTCCAGTTACAGGCATTACTTGTGTTAGGATAATTGGGCTAAAGCCAGTGTCACAAAGTCCTTTGGACTGGGAATGCCCCTGAGTTGGAAACAGCCCCTTGTGACCCAGCCGTGACCAAGGCGTCCTGGCTGTGCTCCGGGGAGGAACACACAATGAGCTGGGCGCCATCGGTGTTCGCCTTTCATCCTAATCACCATCCAGCCGGCTCCCACGTTGTTCTCTAGAGCCCTGTTCTCCTCTCATTTCCCCTCTGAAGAGGGCCAAGGACATTTCGTAGGCAAATCATGAAGAGGAACTGTTTTCTTTCCCTTTCCCTATCAGTTGCTTTCCCGTTCTGGTTTTTTGTGGATAAGATGTTTGCTGCTCACACCTCATCCACAGAATTCTCTACCCATACCTTGAACCCTTGAGACAATAATAGTGCAGGACAGAAGGAAAAAACACATGCAATCAGGAAAGAAAGACTGCCCTATGCCATTCACAATCACACACTGCGGCCCCTATGTGCTCTACCCATGTAGGGAAGCTTGTTGGGTGTGGCGAGGCAATGGGCAAATGAAGCCTTTTGGAAAGACTCAGGCTTCTCAATACCTCAACACTGTGAGAGCTGCACTCCAAGCAAGAGGTAGATTACTGGGCAACTCTAAATTGACCCTGGCTTTGAAAATATATTAGAGGCAGAAATGTTTTTCTGGCTAAATGCAAAAAAAAAAAGAAAAAAAAGAAAAAAAACGAAAAGAAAAGAAAAAAAAAAGACTGATCCTCATTCTTGTCTGGATCTTGACTTTTCCTTCTTTAGCTTTTCCCAAATGATTTCCCTAGCACCTGTATTCTCTCTCTGCTGCTTTGCGTCCTCTCTCCCATCTCCCTACAGACTGACCTGCTGTCTGTGCCCCTAGAAATGACTCAGCACAGCAGTCTGTCTGTGACTCTCCGGGATAGACTGTACTTCCTCATGCCCCACAGTCTCTAGACCCCAAAGCACTGCAGAGAGATCCAAAGTGCACCCATGCCTCCCTCTTTTCCAGACAGCTTCCCCTCGACCTCCTTCCTCATTGCAAGGAAAGGAGGATTCTCTCTCTAGATTACTACTACTCACCCACCCACCAATATACAGAAACAGAGACAGACAGACAGACAGACACACCACCACCACCGCCGCCGCCGCCACCACCACCGCCGCCACTACCACTGTCATCACCATACTCCTAGGGGAGAAGAGAAAATTCTAAGCTGGGCTGAGCCAGGAGCTGCAAGGGAGACTAGGAACTTGAGATGATGAGCCAATGGAGAGAAAAACCAGAAGAATATAAAGTACACTAGGCAAAAACCAAGGCCATGGAAGGACCTCACTTTGCTCTAAGCCATGCACTGAAGAATCATGCTCTTTTGGGACCTCCCCAGACCTGTAACCCCCAGAAGGTTAACATGGGATTGGTCCTCATTAGACATAATAGACCTTTGGATTACCTAACCTGACAACTTTCTCTGCAGTATGTCCCCCATTAACTACCTCATGGCTGATAAGGAATGGGCTGCAGGAGGCTCTGCTATCTAAGGGTTTTTATTTACGTGAGTTTCCTTGCACCTTAGGAAGTATAGGTATCATATATGTTCAAACAGATCCCACATCCAGTCTTTTAACACAGTCTTTTAACATCCTTTCTTTTACTAATGGACACTTACCTGAGGCTGGGGACAGCTGTTTCTGAGGCTGCTGCTGTGATGAAACCTGTCAGCAGCACGCCACTCATGACATCGTGGGAGGGTGTAAGGGCATCCCTGCATGACCAAAGGTTGCATCAGAACCAAGGCTCATGGAGGGTGAGGACTGGCAGTCGACCAACTGTTGAGCATCAAGCACCTGGAAGAGTAATAAGGAGAGATTTAGAGACAAGACTAGACCAAACCAATGAAGTCAGCACATCCTAACAGCTGTATGGACCAGCTAACTATGCAGATAAGCATTCACAGATAACTGACCTATACAATAGTTCTTCCCAGGCTACTGTGTTCCATAAAAGATTAATTACTAGCCAAGGAAGTATTGTTGGACGTATAATATAGGATGTAGTACAGGATGCTTTGTGCTAAAGACACAGAGATGAATTACTATGAGATAGGTTGGAGATGGAGCTAGGTAAGCTAGTAATTACAATAAAATACTTATGTGTCAAATACTATAATTAAGGCTAGACTAGGTTAGGGAAGCACAAAGCATATCCAAGACCACCCAGATTCGGAGGGACTGCCTTTGAGGGCCTAGGGAGACAGCTCAGTCAGTTAAGTGCTTGCTACATGGGCATGAGCTACATCAGCCTTTAAATAGGTGGGTCAACCATTATTGCCTGTCTCCCTTTTTCCCCTTTTCTGCATAGACAAACTCTGCCTCCAATGCCCATCTCAAATGTGTGTGTGTGTGTGTGCATGTTGGGCCTGGTAGCGTGTGCTTATAATCCTAACACTGGGGAGGGGAAACAGGCACTTGGCTAGCCAGCTTAGCATACTTACTGAGCTCTGGGCCAATGAAACACTGTCTCAAAAAAAAAAAGCGGCTCCTGAGGTTGACCTCTGGCTTCCATACAAATGTGTACACAAATGCATATGCTCCTGCACATACACATGCATCCACCTGCAAGCACACACACACACACACACACACACACATGCACACACATACATGCACACACACACACACACACATGCACACACACACACATTTGAGATGGGCATTGGAGGTAGAGTTTGTCTATGCAGAAAAGGGGAAAAAGGGAGACAGGCAATAATGGTTGACCCACCTATTTAAAGGCTGATGTCACAAAAAGGCTAAGCATACTCAGGTAACAGTGAGTTCAGTATAGAAGACATAGAAGGAAAAGACAGTGCCTGTTTCAAGGAGTTCACATACAGAGAAACAGGGAGAATAAAGACCATAAATTATATGCATTAGTATTAGAAATAGTGATGGGATGGAGTAAAGAAATAGATGAGGACAAGGTGAATTCTTCCTGGCCATGTCAAGAAAATTTCCCTAAGAGAAAATGTACTTTAGATGAATCATGAAAGATAAGTGGGATTGCATTAAGTAGAAAAGATAAAAAGAAAAAGAATTTTCCAAACTGCACATAAAAAAGTGTAGTGTGAGCAAAGAACAAGATAGGTGCCTGATTGGGTCATGTCCTGAATGACAAACAAAAGAGTCTAGCTTTTATCTTGTAGACAAGAAGGAGGCACTGAAGACTTCAAGCAGGAGAGTGACATGGCCAGATTTTTCTCTGCTTGCCTTGTGTGGTGATTCTCCCAGGGGAAGAACACGCTGAAAAGCTAGTATATAATAAATAGGTAGGCAGGATGCATGAGCAGACAGCAAGCTTTGAGGTACATTGAAGGGGGAAAATGTTTGGGACTCCGTGGCCAATTGGATGTGAAAGGTGAGGGAGCAGAAGGAGTCAAAATTTCTAATTTGGGAGCTAGGTGGGCAACTTTGCCAAGAGCAAGAGCAAGAATACAGGAAAAAGAACACATTTGGTGTGGTAAGAGGTGAGGGTAATGTTATATAATGAGCAAGGCTGGAGACATTTAACTTTACACATCAGGATTGATGATCTTTGAAAAGGAGATATATGAACAAAAAATTAGATGTACAAATCAAATGATGGCTTAATAAATGTATATACCAAGAAGATAAGCAACGAGGAAGATGCTTGCAAATGATAAAGGTGACTTCTTTCAATGCGTGGCCAAAACAAACCTTCCTCCAAAGGAGAAGAAACAATAATCTTTGATTCCTGGTAGTGATAATTCAATAGTGACCATTTTTAGACTCTATTCCACCGGTTCCCAACATTTTACATATAAGGGTCCCTTCCTAAGATGAAAAAGAGTCTCACTTCACCCACTCACACCCACAATAGTAGCTGTACTTTTAGAACTTACAGAATGAGAAAAACACGTAACACATTTAGACATCTGTAGACTCCATGCATCAAGTACCCTTTTCTTCAAGGGTCCATGGTCCCAAGATGAAGGACTATTAGAGATTCTGGTGTTTTGTAGTGTGAAGAACACTTTGTTACAGATAAAAATTCCTCGCAATTACACAGCTACACAGCTTTCTACCCACAAAGAGAGTCCCCGAAGAATGGCTGAAAATCTGATTCCCCTAATCAAATATCAATAGAAAAAGATCAGCCACTCAGATAAAATATAATGTATTGAACTGGATGTGGTAGTGTAGCCTTTAATCCCATCACTCAGGAGGAAGAGACAGGCAGATCTCTAAAGAGTGAAGGGCAGTTTGATCTACATAGTGAGTTCCAGTTCAAATGCTTTTGTTTTTGTTGAATTCACAAGTAATTCATGTTCTTAAAATTCAAAAGATTTTTCTATGGTGCTAGCAATTGAATCTGGGGACTTGTGCATACGAGGTAAACTCTATATTGCTGAAGCACATTTCTAGCCCTTAAAACCTTTTTCATTTAAAATTTATTTATTTACTTACTTACTTGTAGTGCCGGGGACAGGGCCCAGGGACTTTTGAATGCTAGGCAAGAGCTTTACCACTGAGCTGTATCTTCAACTGGAAAATGTGAAATAAGCCATAGACGGAACTGAAAATAACTGCCATGTTATCACCACCCAGAGATAACCATTCTTAACAGATGTAAAGATGTAGTACTTTGTCTTTGAAAAAGAAATACGGGTAAGTTCCAGGTGATTTGGAAGACATGAAAGTGGTTGCACGTGACCAGGAGAAGCAGAGTCAGAATAACTAAACATAGACTATTTCAAAGAGAGAAGAGGAAGAGCTTTGGAAATTCACGAAGGTGCTAATAGTGAAGCAGCGAAAGCGCAGAGTACTCTAAACTAAACAAGCTTCGACCATGTGGTTCTCTGACGAGGGGAAGGGAAGCAGAAGCCCATCCAAAAGCACTTTGTCTTCTCCTCTCTGCGGTGTCCTAGGGAATTAAGCCCTCCAAAGAAGACTGTTCAATCAAAATATCGCCAAGTAAAATTGAAGAGATGCAGACAACAGATGTGCAAATTTAATCACAGAAACCCAAAAGAGCACAGCTCCTCAGTTACTGAATTAAAAGATAAAGGAAATGGGTAAATGCTAGGTAAAGATTTCCAAAGTTTAAGACTAAAGATGATCAATGACCCCAAAGAGGCTACAAATAAGCACATGACCCTCATCTAAGACCTAGGCAAGAAAGTCAGTAACATGGAGGAAAAATTCAGCAAGGAAGTTGAGATTTTGAAAACAGGAGAACAAAGAATAGAAGCATCAGAAAAGGGGCTGATGCGACAGTTCAGTGAGTTAAGGTTCTTGCCACCACGGACGACCTGCGTTTGACCGATGGGAAATACTCGGTAGACAGAAAAAAGACTACCTCTCAAAAATTGCTCCCCTACAATAAATAAATAAGTTTAATAATATATATGTTAGAAATGAAAAGTCAATAAATAGAAATTTTAAAAATTGTCAAAACCACCACCAATAGACTCAACACAGCAGAGGAAAGAATGTCAGAGGTGGAGGGCATGGTTAACAAACACTACTTTTACAAACAAGAAAAAACAAAAAGACTCCAGGTGTCACAGTACACAGCACTTGGGAGGCAGAGGCAGGCAGAGCGCTGTGAACTCAAGGCCAGCCTGGTCTACATAGCAACTTCCAGGAGAGCCAGGGCTACACAAAGAAACCATGTTTCAAAAAACTAAAAAAGAAAGAAAAATGAGCCTGACCATAACTTCCAGGAATTCTGGATCAAAAGGCCAAACCTAAGAATCCATAGGATAGGAGTTGAGATAAAAACAGAACACACTGAGAATCTAGTAGATAAAATAGCAGCATAAAAATCCCCAAATCTGGAGAGATAAATGCAAATGCCAGAGTCATTTGGAACCCAAAATAGGTAAGACAAAGTAAGATCCTCTTCATGGCATTCTACAGTCAGGAAGTCAAAAATACAAAACAAAGAAACAATTTTAAAAGCTTTAAGGAAAACCACCACTAACTTACAAAAGCAAACACATCATAAAAACATCAGGTCTCTTATCAGCAACTCTAAAACTAACCAAAGGAGGAGGAGAAGGAGATATTTCAAGCTCTGCATATAAGTAACTACCAACCAAGACTGTTCTATCAAACACAAAGCTATATTTTAAAATTGATGGAGAAATAGGACATTTTAAGACTACTACAAATTAAGCCAGCTCAAGCACAAACTAACCACTGAGCAGAAGATAGATTTTTATTCTTTGTGTCTTTCCCATCATGCATGTCCACCCCATTCGTTACCTGTTCCTTCTTATCCACCCTCTGCCCTTGCAACATCCCTCCAATAAAATAAAATTTAAGAGAAAAAAGAAAAAATGAAAAAAAAACAAAGAAGGAAAAAATCAACCTCGTCATGGAAGCTGTAGTGTGACACAGTGAGTCACACAGTAAGCCCTTTTATCCATACATCTTTACTTGCAAGTGTTCATTGCAGAGAGTCATTGGTCTGGTTAGAGGCCTCTACCACACTGCTACACTATTGATACTGGGCCCTCACTGGGGCTCCTCTTGGCTATCCTGCTGTTGCCCTGTGTAGTGGAGATCCTGCAGCTTTGGGTCTGCAAGACCAGCACTTTCACGTGCTCCAGCAGATCACAGATGGGGTGGATGTTGGGGTGGGCCAATTCATAGCCCTGGTTCTGGACTGGGGTGGTTGCAGGGTTGGTCAGCCCGCTGGTTCTCCCTTGTCCTCACCACCAGGGTGAGTTCTCCTGCATTGTCCTGGAGAGTTCCCTCCTTGAAGCAATGAGCAAGGGGTGGGGCTAGTCCTGCTTTCGTGTCCTCAGGGTCAGACCCCTCCCGCCCCCCCCAACTTCAGGGTCAGCTCTACTGTGTTACCCAGGTGTGGCATAGGGGCAGGGCCAGCTCTCTCACCTGCCTTGGGCATTGGTGGGTGAGGGGACATCTCTCCCCTGCCCATGCCACCGAGTAACAGATGAGTAATGGGGACAGTTCTCCCATGCTCACAACTTCCGGGCTGGCTCACCCACACATTCACCAATGGGGTTGGCTCTATCGGGCTTTGTTTTACTAGTGTGCTGTATTGTGTGGAGGGCCTAGCAGATGATATTTAAAGGAATACTACACACAAAGGAGAAAGAAAAATAGGAAGTCTCAATCATGAGAGCACAAAAGAAAACAAATTTCATGACAGGAATAGATGAACAAAGGAAAATAAAAGAATCAACTGTAACCAACACAGTAAACCAAGCAAACCTCTAATACTAATAAAAGATAAAGAAAAGAGCAAATGACAATTAAACTTACAAAAAAAAGTGACAGGAATTAATTTTTAAAAAGCTCTCAATAATAACCTGAAATGTAAGTGACCTCAGCTCATCAACAAAGAGATGCAGAATAGCTGGCTGGATTAAAATACTGTATCTAATTGTGTTATCAAGAAACAAACTGGTAAAGACACACACTGAACGTTCACAAGTGAACGGAAGCTGAAAACACACTGGCATACCAGCCTGACGACTCAGATTTCAAATGAAGTCAGGAGAGAAAAGACATACATAATAATAAAGAGGCTCTCACAATCCTAAATACACATGCATAAATATTGAGGCTTCCAACTTCAAAAAAACAAGCACTAATGTGCATAGGTCACATGGGTCTTGATATAATAATAGTGGGTGATTTCAGTACTCTACTCTCCCCAAGATATGGCTTCTAAACAAACAAACAAAAATTTTACATGAACACAGTTAGCCATTAGAGAAATTCTAATGAAAACTACTTTGTCATTCCATCTCAACCTCTATCAGAAAAGGGACCAGCAAAAGGATTGGGTGGAGGCAATGAGGGAGGTATATAAATTAGAATAAAATATAATGACACATAGAAAAATACCATAATGAAACTCATTACCTTGCCTGCTAATTTTAAAATTTAATTAAATGTTGTTGTTGCTTGTTTTTGAGACAGGGCTTTTATATGTAGCCCAAGCTAGTTTAGAGCTTGTATCTCTCCTGCCTCTGCCTCCAGTGTGCTGGGATTACTGGTATGTGCCATCACGCCTGGCTTTCAATTAAAATGAAGTCACCATATGCTATCTATCATTTGTATCCTGCTTCGTTCACTTACCACATTATGGCCAAATTACAATGTCATTATTCCTCTAAAACATGCTCGCGCTCTCGCTCTCTCTCTCTCTCTCTCTCTCTCTCTCTCTCTCTCTCTCTCTCTCTGTGTGTGTGTGTGTGTGTGTGTGTGTGTGTGTGTGTGATGCTTGTGAAGGGTCCAGGAATATAGGAATAAGATAGGAATAAAAAGTTAGAAGTTTAAGAGATGGAAGCTAACAGCCCTCAGCTCTGTCAGCAAATAGGGATTAACCTTTAACGAGGCCTTTCTTTGTTTTAGATGGGCAGCTCTGTTAGGTTTTATGGTGTAGGTTTTTTGTTTGTTTGTTTGTTTGTTTGTTTGAGATAGGGTTTCTCTGTGTAGTTTTGGTGCCTGTCCTGGATCTCGATCTATAGACCAAGCTGGCCTCGAACTCACAGAGATCCACCTGGCTCTGCCTCCCGAGTGCTGAGATTAAAGGCGTGCGCCACCGCCTGGCAAATGTTAGTTTTTTTTTTTCGATGGCTCTCTGCAGCCCTGGGGTTAGCTATTCTCCCTGCCACTTACAGTCCTACCACTGATAATTGCCGTAAACCAAATTTAACTTTTAATGAGTTCTACGTGACAACCTGCTCTGCATTGTTTCGTATTCCCCCTGCTATGGGAATCCAGCTATGTCAGGAAGAGTTGCATGTTTTGGGCAAACAACAGTTAGCTGTGTCAGGAAAGACTGCAGGGTATACAGATATCAATTAGCTGGCACCCTCTAAAGCCTTGTTAATGGAAAATTGTAAATCCTAAAATGCAATTTGTCTCTAAAAGTTTAACTTCCAAACTGTAAAAATTCTTTTGTCCATGCCTAATGCTCATCCCTTACTATAAAAAAGGGGCTCATAACCCATTTCCAATTACCACAATCTCAGAATCCCGAACTCTGGCTGTGGTCTCAGCTAGCTGACAAGCTTTTTGTGCCCCGCAGTGATTTCTTGGAATAAAGTTTGCTTCTGATTTTAGACTTCAGTGGTCTGAACCCCATTATTTTGCACATTCCCCCTAGACCCAACACTTGGAATTGAACCCGGGGCCTCACACATACTACACAAATAAGCACTGTACCTCTAAACTGTATCAAATCAAATCAAAACATGATTTCTGATAACTGCAAAGAGTGCTAGGGTTGAGGTCTTTGGCTCTGGCATCAGACTAGACCCAGAAGTCAACATTCTTTAACCTACCAACAGTGTGGCCTGGAATACCCTTACCTCTTGGAGCATCAGGGCTCTGGTCTGCAAAATGGGGATAAGAATTATACTGACCTTATGGGATTGTTCTAATTATTAAAGTTAATCATCAATGTACACAATTTAGCATACTTCCTGGCAACAGGACATGGCTGAGTTAGCTATAATCATTGTCACACACTATTTCACTGAATTGATATACCAAAATTTATCTTAACAGTTGGACATATATTTATAGTTTTTCTGCTTTAGAAGTCAAATCACAATTAACAACCTTGTGCATAATTATGATTATCAGTATAATAATGTCCTGAAAGGGGGAATTCCTGGAATAAAGATTTTAAAAACGTTTCAGGCTTATGACACGTATATTTAAAGCATCCTAGAAAAAAAGTTACATTGGTTTATACTACCACCAGCAATGTATGAGAGTGTCAATTTGGTCAAATTTGTGAGCAAAAAATGGTATCTTGTTGATTACTTTGCATTTCTGTAATTACTGGAAATGTGGACCCTCCACACATATTCCAGCAGTCATTTGCATTTCTTCTTTTGGGAACTATTTTGAGAGTAACTTCTTACCAAACATAGCGGCACTTGTCTGTAATGCCAGCATTCGGGAAGCAGAGACAGGAAGACTACCACAAGTTCAAGGCCAGCCTTTTCTACATAGCAAGTGCCCAGCCAACCAGGCCTATGGTGTGAAATCCTGGCTCCCAAAACCAGAGCAACAAAACAGAATTCTTTACAGATTAATGCTTTCCTTCTTATTCTTCTGCTGGCCTGTCACCAGACAAGACTAAGATAAACCAAAGAATAAAAAAATTCATCCCTTTCAGGTCATGGTGGCACACGCCTTTAATCCCAGTGCCCAAGAGGCAGAGGCAGGTGGCTATCTGTGAGTTCAAGGCCAGCCTGGTCTACAGAGTGAGTTCCAGGACAACACAAAGAAACCCTGTCTTGATAAACAAAACAAAACAATTAATCCCTTCTGGTCCTAGTATTAGGACCCTCTGTTTTCGACGTTTGTTCTATGACCTTACATCATTTCATCTCTCTAAGCCTTATTTTTCAGATTTATTGTTCATTGTCAATTTCATACATGTATATAATATATTTTGATCATATTTACTCCCCCATTACCCTCCCTCCTCTCCCTCCAGCTCATCCTCTTCTTCCCAACAAAGTTTCCTGCTCTTGTGTCTTTCGTTTTGTTGTGTTGTGTTGTTTGGAGGACCTCACTGAGTTTAATTAGGGTATCTGCATAAACAAGGCTACTTACTGGGGCATGGGCAACTAACCAGTGAGGACGCCACTGAAGACAATGACTCCCTGTACCTCGAGGAACCATTAACTGCCAATAATAACTCCTCCAGGATGGCCGGGGCCTCACAAGCCCCTCCTCCACCCATGATTAAAAGTTGAAGGGCCCCATCTTTTGCAGGCCTTGTGTAGGTAACCGCAGCTGCTGTGAGTTCATGAGCACGATGGTTTAGGACTTATTTTGCTAATCTGTCAAATATAAGTGTTTAAGATTGGCGGGCATCAAAACACTATTATTCCCACTCTTTGTCCAGCATGAACTTGAAGCCTGCTAAACTGTCTTTCAAGATCGTCTGCACGTAAGGCAGGCACTGTGGTCCATGCCTAGAATCCCAGCAATTAGGAGGCAGAGAGAGGAGGATGGTGATTTCAAAGTCATTCTCCAGGACATAGCAGTTGGTGCCAGCCTGGGACGAGTGAGACTCTGCCTCAAACAAAGAAATAAACAAAAGCAAGCAGGCAAACAAAAACAGTTTTTTAAGAATAATTTGGCAAGATTGTCCTGAGCCAGAATTACAATTTCATTTTCAGGTGAACATGCTGAAACATAACTGAACCCTATCCAGGGCCCTTGATTTCTGGGCCAGTGCTTTGCTCTATGGTGTGTGTGGGTGTGTGTGTGTGTGTGTGTGTGTGTGTGTGTGTAACTGGGGATTCAGTTTCATGCATACTAAGCTAGTGCTCTACCACTGAGCTACACCCTAGCCATTTTCATTTTTGAGACAGAGTGTTTATCAGACTGACCTTGAAACTGAGATCTTTCTGCCTCAGCATCCTAAGTAGCTGAAATTATAAACATGTGCCACATGTTTATGGTTGTACACAGCCAAAACGTATTTTCTTTTTTCTTTTTTTTTTTTTTTTGGTTTTTGGTTTTTCGAGACAGGGTTTCTCTGTGTAGCTTTGCGCCTTTCCTGTAACTCGCTTTGGAGACCAGGCTGGCCTCGAACTCACAGAGATCTGCCTGGCTCTGCCTCCCGAGTGCTGGGATTAAAGGTGTGCGCCACCACCGCCCGGCTCAAAACGTATTTTCATACAGTAAAAAAAACAAGAAGTAAACCAAGATGGTTCATCTTCATTTGCTCACACAAAAAAATGAAACATGCCCTTATATTTGCATTAAAGTATCTTTTGGAAGTATATACGATAATTTGTTACCATTGGAGAAGGGAAATGAATGGCTATCATAGAGAAATTCTCTTCCACTCCTTTGGGACTTTCTCCCTTAAAAAAAAAGCAATGTACTTATTAAAAAAGTACATTGAGCATGTACATAAAATGTATTGAACTATTATAAGTACATCCCCATATACTGAATTATTGTAAGTACATCCCCATATAATTACAGACCAGGCTGAAAAGTAAATCTCACGTCATCAGTAGGAAATATGGATTTTATTTAGTTGTACGTGTATGAGTATCTGCCGGCATATATGTATGTGTACCATGTGTGTACCACTGAGGTCAGAAGACGATGTCAGATCCCCTGGAACTGGAGTTACAGACTGTTGTAAGCTCCATCCAGGCCGGGCGGTGGTGGCGCACACCTTTAATCCCAGTACTCAGGAGGCAGAGGCAGACAGATTTCTTTGAGTTCGAGGCCAGCCTGGTCTAAAGTGACTTCCAAGACAGCCAGGGCTGTTACACAGAGAAACCCTGTCTCAAAACAAAAACAAAAACAAAAACAAAAAACAAAAAACAAAAACAACAAAACAAACAAAAAAACAAGCAAAAACCAAAAAAGGCTCCATGTGGGTACTGGGAACTGAACCCAGGTCCTCTGTAAGATAAACAAGTGCTCTTAACTGTTGAACCACTTGTCCAGCTTAGAAATATGGATTTTAGACTCAGTATTTGCTTGGACTTTTTGAATTTTAACCATGTAAATATATTAAGCATTTAAAAGCAGCTGTCTTCTCCTTTCTCCCCACTCTTAAGACGCCATGGAAGTCTGTGAGGATAGTGTTAACTGTCAGCTTGACAGAATCTAGACTCCCCTGGCAGGCAGTTAAGAATTATCTAGATTAAGACGAGGCTCTGGGAATGTGTGTGAGGGGTTGCCTCCATTGTGTTAATCCGTGTAAAAAAGACCTATTGAACTGGGGGAGGGCCCATCACCTGTGTGGAGAATCTTGGACTAAATAAAATGGAAAAGGAGAGCTGAGAATGTCTGATTACAGAGGAGGTATGACAAGCTGCTTCAGGCCCCTGCTGTCTTGACTCCCCTGCTGTCTTATCGGGGTCTCTATTGCGCTGATAAAGCACTGTGACCAAAGGCAATATGGGAAGGGAACGGTTAATTTAGGTTACATATCCTGAATCACAGCCCACCAGGAGAAGTCAGAGCAGGAACCTGGTGCAGAGACCATGGAGGGCTGCTGCTTACTGGCTTGCTCATTATGGCTTGCTCAGCCTGTTTTATTGTAGAACCCAGGACCACCAGCCCATCTATAATGGGCTGGGCCCATCCACATCAATTATTAATCTAGAAAATGCCCTATAGACCTTCCTATAGGCAATCTGATGGGGGAATTTTCTCAGTTAGGATTCTTTCTTTCCAGATACATTTTGGTTTGTGTCAAGTTGACGAAAACTAACCGACACTCTTACCATGATGTAATACCTGAACTGTGAGCTAAAACAAACCCTTTCTGCTGTATTTTAAAAACGGTGGGAAGGAGTCACACCATACAACAGGGCCCATGTAGGAGGTGTATTGAGGAGAAGGGGAGAGAGAAAGGGCAGAGAAGGAGGCAGGAACTGGTCCCTGGGGACGAGAAAGGGAAAGAGAAAGATGGGAGGTGGGCAAGGCCCGCCTTTTATAAGGAAACGTAGCAAATGCACACATGGGGTGCTCTTAGTGGCTGCAGCTGAGGTTTATCCTGTCAGGGCCCTAAGGGCGGGCCAGTGCAAATGCCTAAATGCTAACACTTTCTCTTTCAAATATCAAGTATTTGTTGAAAGATTCATCTTTTTTCATTACGTGTCTCTATGTAGGCATGTGCAGGCCAGAGTTATTGAATCCCCTGGAACTGGAGTTACAGGTAGTTGTAGGTCACCTGATGTGGGTGCTGGGCATTGAAGTTGGATCTTTTGGAAGAGGAGCCAGTGCTCTTAACCACTGAGCCATCTCTCTAGTCTCTGTACAAGTATTTTATCACAGCAACAGGAAAAGAACTAAAACAAGGGCTTCAGTTGTTTTGTGGAAAAAATGATGTCAGAGTTTTTCCATATCTACATGAACAACAGTAGTTAAAATCTTCTGCCCAGGCATGGTGGTGCATACCTGTAAATCAGGAGTCTGGCTGGGTGATGGTGACCCATGCCTTTAAGCCCAGCACTTGGGAGGCAGAGGCAGGCAGATTTCCGTGAGTTCAAAGCCAGCCTGGTCTACAAAGTAGTTCCAGGACAGTCAGGGCAGTTAAACAGAGAAACTCTGTCTTGAAAAAAAAGAAAATAAAACACCCTGAAGAGTCTGCCACAGGAGGATATGAGTCTAAGGACAGCCTGGACTACACAGAGAGACCTTGTCTCAAGAGAAAATAATCTACCAAGTTCCACATTACATATAATCAAATTATATATATTATATATCATATATGCATTAATTAAATGTTAACATATATAATCCTCACAACAACCCCATAAAACAGTCATTAATGTCTTCAACATGCAATGAGAAAACAGGCAGACAGACAGAAAGTAACTTGGTCAGTCATACTGAAGCCACGTGGCACAGAGCCGAAATCTGGACTTGGGCAGTTCTGTCCAAGAATGTGATTTCTTCACCATTCCATGATGTTGTCTTTGTAAAATCTAGAACCCACACTATGGGGAACTGTTGTCACCGGTGGTCCTAGCAAGCAAAAAGGGGAACTGGTTGGGAAGATGAAGGGATTAGAGGAAAGAGGGAGGGGAATGAGAGAGAGAGAGAGAGACAGAGACAGAGACAGAGACAGAGAGACAGAGACAGACAGAGAGAGAGAGTTTGAGATCTAGATACATTACGCACATGTATCTAGAACATCATAAATTAAACACACATATGTACACACAACAATAATTTAAAAATGAGGCTGTCAGCTTGAGAGTGGGGAAGAGAGGATAGGTTCCAGGGAGAGAAGTTAGAAGGAGCTGGAGGGAGGCAAGGGAGGAAAGAAAGTGATGTAATTCTATTTCAATTTAAAACATTCTTTTAGGCTGGGTGTGGTAGCACGCACCTTCAATCCCAGCACTCAAGAGGCAGAGGCAGATGGATCTCTGAGTTTGGGGCCAACCTGATCTACATTGTGAATTCCAGGACAGCTACTACGATGTAGAGAAACCCCGTCTTAAAAACTAAAAACAGAAAACAAAACCATTATTTTAAACACTTTTAAATTGTATTTAGTTCACAGGGTTAGAAGCTATGAATTCAAGCGAACAGTGTGACACTGGTTCAGGGGCCTTCGCATCTCTCTGTGTGTACACACCCTCTTCTCCCTCCTCAGTCTTCCCTCCCTAATAATGCCAGCAGGATCCAGGCATTGTGGCTCCACCCTAATGATCTAAACTAATCACTTTCCAAAGTGGTGGTATTGTTTTTAATGTTTTATTAGCATATATTTACTTTGCATAGTGTATGTATGTGTATGCACAGATACATAAATGTAACCTGCTGAGTCTGTTTTTGTTGTTAGTGTGTATATGGTTTCAGGCCTGGCCACTCTGTGTTGGACATCCACTACAGGGTCACATCCCTGGGAGAGGCTAATTTTCCTTCTCCTAGTAGCCATTAGTCGTCTGCAGTACTTTGTCTAGGGGTGGTAGCTACACTTATTTGTGGATGTAAGGATAGTTTTAGACTGTAGTAAGGAATTATGCTGGTCTAGCAACGTGGCAGTGGCAGATTCTTTTCCAAGGTCCATCACCTCACTAACCCCCAAACGCTGGCTAGGTTTCCAGTACTGGGCATGATTTCCCTCCTGTTGAGTGGGCCTCATCCAAGAAGCCTGTCTTTACAGCAACTGGAAACCATCACAGAAAAACAGAACCTGGACACAACACAGACAAATAAACTTTAAACACACACACACACACACACACACACACACACACACACGGAAGCAAAGGCAGAATGCAGTCAATCTGTCTGGGGTCGTATCAGGCTGACAAACCCTGCAAAGCACTTAACTGCCCTTTGCAGGACATCTTAGAAATAAATTTCTGAACTGACAAGCTTCTCAGTTTGAGCTCAGAGCTTTCTCAATATCTAGAACTCAATCAATACTTTAAAATGAACAAGTAAACTCCTTCCACCTAAACGCTGACGGTTAGAAACTTACACTTGCCGAGGGAGTTATAGAAGTAGACGAGGATGTCTACTGTCATGTAATGTGAGAGAGCAAAACTGCAATTGACTCAAATGTCCACCAACAGGGAACTGGTCAGTGGACTATGCCCGAGAGGAAGCACAGCATGATGGTTAAGGACATAGGCCCAGAGCCAAAATGTTCGCCTCTGCATCTGGCGTTGCCACTTACTAGCGAAAATCTGCACAAGCTCTCTAACCTTATTGTACTTCAGCTGCTCTATCTATAAAACAGGGTAACAAAAAGACCTAAAATGTGTGCCTCCTCTTTTACTGCCACGCTGTCTAGTAGAAAAGCCCCATTGTGAGAGGGAAGGTGGTCATGCAATGTCACCTTGGACTGGGGGAGAGAAATCTGTAGCCACGGGAAAGAGATCTAGATCTCATTGTCTTGTTGCAAGCAGTTAATTCATATATTCTGGTGTTTAGCAAGTACTCAAATGTTTTCTAGTGCAGCCATTCATACAGGAATGTTACATGGCTGCTAAAAAGACATAGCTCTATATGCACTGACTTATCAGATGCTATTTTTTTTTTTTTTTGGTTTTTCGAGACAGGGTTTCTCTGTGTAGCTTTGCGCCTTTCCTAGAACTCGCTTTGGAGACCAGGCTGGCCTCAAACTCACAGAGATCCGCCTGGCTCTGCCTCCCGAGTGCTGGGATTAAAGGCGTGCGCCACCACCTCCCGGCCAGATGCTATCTTAATGTGCTTTACATTGCTGTGATAAACACCACAACCAAAAGCAACTTGGGAAGGAGAGGGTTTATTTCACCTCACAGCTTCTCATGAAGGTATCAGGGCAAGAACTCAAGGAAGGAACCGGAGGTAGGAACTGATACAGAAGCCGTGGAGAAATACTGCTTTCTGGCTTGCTCCTCATGGCTTGCTCACCCTGCTCTCTTATACAGGACTCTCTATCCAAGGGTGCACTGCCCACAGAGGGTTGGGCCATCCCACATCAATCATTAATCAAGAAAATGCCCCACAGACTTGCTCCCAGACCAGTCTGACAGAGGCGCTTCCTCAGGGGAGGTGCCTTCTTCCAAGGTAACTGTAGCGTGTGTCAAGCTCACAACACTAACCACCACAGATGCCAAACACATCCTTTAGGTCAAAGAAAAACAACTGTTAGAGTGCTCTGCTTGGTAAAAGTCCATTTTTGTAAATGCATTTATAAATCTATGTGTGAATATGTGCAGAAAGAAAGCCTAGGCAAATACACACCAAACTGTTTATTGACCCTTCTGGGGAGCTGCATAAATGGAATTCTATTTTTTCTTTACCCCCCACCCCGTATTTTGACAATCCATTTATTATTCTCAGAAGGAAAAAACGCTTCAAGTTTTAAGGTGGACAAGTGTAGGGAAACAGAATGAGAAGTCTTCCTGCAGCTACGGACTCCTTGCCTCGGTCCAAGGTGACACTGCATGACCATGTTCCCTCCCACAGTGTGGCTTTTCTACTAGACAGCATGGCCGTAAGGAAGGAGGCACACATTAGGTATGTGCCTAAAGTCATTTCCGGAAGCATAGCCGAAGCCGAGTTCTTACTTCAGATGTACCTGACTCAATGAATAAAGCAGAGAAACGCCAACCGTCAAACAGCAAGAGACCTGTGAGATCATCTAAGCAACCCCTTAATTGACAGCTGGAACCAAGCAAAGGTGTTCCTGAGATAAGACCTATCAAGCACTTTGGAGAAACACAATTTATTTCCCATTCAAAAGCCTAGAGACACATCCTCATGGGTGAGAATTTTATTCTAAGAGCCAATTAACTCAATACATTTCCTACCCTACTAGTGAGAATGTAGGTTAGAAGCAATCTTGGAGAGGGAATTTGACAATGTCTCTTAAAGATGCTGCTGCTCATATTTTGTGAGTGGACAATTCCACTCCAGATAATCTTCCTGACAGAAGCATTCACCTAAACTTAACTACCTAAGGATGAACACAGAGAAGCCCTGGTTGTCATAGCTCCACACTGGAGGTTGTTTGAACATCCACCAGTAGCAGAATGGGATAAACAAATTCTGCTTATGTTCACAAATATACATTATTGAAAAATGAGTGCATTAGAGCCACATATTACAACCTGGATGGATTTCACAAGATAATAGTGACTATAAAAACAAGTTGTAGAATAATATATACATTCAATACCATCGATATAAACTTTTAAAATAGAAACAGCAGCATGTTCTTTAAACACACATATGTACACATGTATGAATATATATGTAGCTAGAGTTTTCCTGCCTGGCTCACAGTCAGGACAAATCTCTGTCACCTGCCAGTCCCACAGCATATATATACACACAGAGAGAGAGAGAGATAGAAAGAGAAAGGATTAAAGTATGAATAAATGGAAGAGAATAGCAAACACCACATCCAGAATAGCATCCACTGTGGAGGGTAGGAGCTTTAATTATGAAAGAATAGACTCTATTGGTAATGTCTTTCTCAACCTGGACATCATATTATTCTTTATGCTGTTTTGAATGTACAAAACATTTCAAAATACAGTGCTTTTAAAAATGCAACAAATGCCATGCTAAATGGAAAGTTGATCACTTTCGGATATAACAAGACACTAAACACAATGTAATAAATATAGATATCACATTCAAAATTATAAGATTATTCCTTAAAGCTTCTTCATTTTCCTGGGACAAGAGGGAACCCACTAGAGACCTAGCAGTTGGGTGTAGTCAGCTGGAAGTCAGGAGATAATCTCTCAGCCACTCAGTAGCTGTAGGAAGGAGAGCAATTTTGTTAAACTCTTGGGTTTGCATGTTTAAAAAATACAATGCTGGAGCAGACTGTCTTACAGATTTTTGTTTTCAGATGACTGCCTCCTTGAAGGTTTTCTTGTTTGTCTGGTTGGCTAATTGGTTAGTTAGCAGCAACTGCTAAACCCACCCCTATAAAATGCTCAAGTGTTTCCTATGTCCAAAAATATTCAGATTTATTCAAAGCAGTACTCCTCAGAGCCTTTTATATGGTTTATGTACATTGTCACTCTCCAAGAGGAAAATGCAGTTAAAAAGCATTTCGAAAGCATTGCTGTGCCCCCCCCCCCACACACACACACTTTAAAACAGAATCTACTGATATTCTCCTACAACTGTTGCCCTAGAAGGATTTCCTTACTACTCTAGCTGTCAGTGTTTGGAATCCTTTGGAAAGACTAGTAAGATGGGGAAAGACACCTGCTGCCAAGCCTAAGGACCCGAGTTTGATCCCTGGGACCCGCATGAAGGAAGGAGTAGAACTGACTTTTGCAGGTTATCTGTCCTCTGACCTCCACAGGAGAGTCGTGGTGCATGCCCTGTCTTTCACACGCTGGAAAGAACACTGTGATTGCACACTGAGACATCCACTGAGTGGGTTTCTCTCAGTGAATGTCCTTGATCAGTTTGGAGATCTAGCCTCTCAGGTATTATGGCAGACGGGACACCAGAAACTTGTGAGCATCTGCGATGGGAAGGCCTGTGTCCTAGATGTGCTCTTCCCATCTGCATTTTGGGCCCATCCGAAGTTTGCTGCTTCAAGCCAAGCTCCCCTCCTTTAGGGGGAGCTGAAAGATGTTCCTGGTGGGAGCTCAAAGCCACTCAGCTAGGGCCTAATCCAGAAGGTCCAAGTCTCTTCCGATGTGCCTTTATCCCACATCAAGAGTTGGCAGGGATCAGCACTTTAAGGCAGAGAGACCTGCTCACCCAGGGAAGGAGCGGCTCCATCTTCCTTCAGGGACAGGACATTCACTTCAACTTCCAGCACTTAGATTCCTTAGACCCATCTCCCCACCCAAACCTCAGAAGAAGAATCTGCTGAGGATTGTGGCTTCCACCAGACTTTCTTGGAGGTGACTTACTTGGGGGCCTTTAATTTAGAAACGAAGATTCCTTTGTAAAAGTATACGTAGAGATTTTGAATGCCTTTGTTCTTTCGAACAATTGAAAAAGTGCGTTCTCTTCCTGAAAGCAAGCGCCATGCTCTCAATATCAGCTAACAGGAGATGCTCCTAAGATCTCTACTCCTCACCCCTAGCCACCTCACCTGCTTGGAACCCATGAGCTCTGTCCACCGATCAAAAGAAGGATAAACTGCATTTACCCATCCAGTCCCAGGCCCATGTACCAGGTTGGGGCACTTAGCTTGAGGCTAGGGGAGGCAGGGAGTGTAGAAGAAAATGGGGTGTTGGACTCTGGAGAAGTAAGCTCTTGTTTCAAATCACTCCAAACTATGCTCTGCAGAGGTAAAGGCTGCCTCCCTGTTACAGGAGGCAGAGAGGGAATCAGAAAACAGAACAGACAATGGGGGGAAACTGCATCAGGGAAAACGAAGGGGGTCAGGAAGTCAGTGCAGAGATGCCATGATCCCTTCACCCCGGGACTCTGAGGCCTGAGCCCGGGTTACTTCAGGGAAGAACTCCTGTGTCCTCTCTGCTGGCCAGAATACTCATTTGCTCAGAAAATTGGAGGTCAGTATTGCCTCTCTTCTCTTTCCAGCAAATGCTTTCCACACATACTCCTTCCCTCTCACCAGTAAATCTACCCTTAGACAAAAAAGCATGTCACTGAAAAACTAAGATAAATAAATCAACACCACATTCCTATCAAAGAACCAAACCATGGACCTTCCTCGTATTCATCCTTTAGATCACAATTGCTCCAATTGGCTTGAGTCACTAGTCTTCAGTATCTTCTTTCTCCTTTATGAATTCAATCAGTGACTACTTCATTAGAAGCCTTTTTAATGCAAGTTTCCCCCCAATGGCACATGCAGGCAGACAAGAACAGGCATACAGACACCCCCTTAGACAGTGCTACCCCTGAAGCTTCCCTTCTTACCGCCAGCTGAACGAGGGCGAGGCTTGGAAATAATTTTTCTGTGGCCTACCTTCTGATTCCGTCAGGTCTGCGAAGCAGGCGGGTAGCTGGAGGCTGGGGGGCCCGGGCTAAGCTGCCTCTGTGAATCAGCAAAGAAGTCTCTGAGACAGGGATGCCGACAGCTGCTGTGTGCACACTCTCCCTCTGTCTCTCCCACCTCCCCGTCCTCCTCCTCCTCCTCCCCTCTCGGTGCTGCTCTGTGTTGCTATGCGATCATCACCAGGACTGACAGCACCATTCCAACCTCCGGCAAAGATACCCTTGACTGGACAGATGCAGAGAGAGCAAGGACAGTTTTATGAAAGTACCAGAGCCGTGGCAGCTCTCGGAGATTTCAATTCAGTGGAAGCAGAAGAGCAAAGCGGAAGAGCCTGAAAAGCAGAGGGAGAGAGGGGGAGAAGGAGGAGAGGCTTCCACTGGGAGGAGGAGACAAAAGAGCCCCGGAGATCAATACGAGCTGCTGAGCTGAGCAAAGTGTCTGGCCCCCAACTTCCACATATCCAGCCCAGAGCCAAAACCAACTTCGGAGCCAGCAGCTGGCAGGGGCCCCTCTGTAGCCAGTCCAGGATTCAATTTCTGTTCCGGGAGCTGAAACACTCCGCTCTAACAACTGTCATTGATACTCAAGGTACAGTCTGGGGCACAGCGCAGGCTGCCAGTGACCTCTGAGCTCTTGGAGTCACTCCCTCTTAGACCTTCAGTGTGTGAAACTCGACAAGTAAAGGAAAGAATAGGGACTTTGAATGATTTGAGAAAATACAGTTCCTTCCTGGCTCACCCCACTGACCCACTCACTGTCACTGATTTCGTCCACACCAGCTCTCGCTCTTTTACCTGTTAAAGGTTTAAGTTCCAAACACCCCAACAGATCAGGATGCAGGCTATCATATTCCTTTACTGAGGGCTCAGCACAGCAGTTCACGTAACAAACACATATTTGTTGAGAGAATGAACAATGAATGGATGGCTGGGAAAGGCAGTCAGAAAACCCTCTCCGCCATCCTCCTACCCCGAAGAGACGAAGGCTTGAAGCCCTCGGGGCTCCAGGCCGTGGCAAAGAGACTTAGTCTTTGCTCCCTCTGCTTCTGAGAACTGTATGGGAGAAGGGGACTGCTTGGGGTGTTACTGAACTCCACTGAGGATGAAAACGCCACATGCTCTGATGGCACTGAAACGCAACACAGAAAATGCTTCTGGATTGGTGGGATCTGGGGCTGGTGTTCACTCGTCTAAAGGGCTGAGGATTATTACAATGACTATTATCATTGCTTTATTTTATTATTATTGTTGAGTGGCACTTCCTTTATTCTGTGATTTTTTTAAATGACAAAACTTTTTGATTTGTTTGTTTGAGACAGGATATTATGTATCCTAGACTGACCTCAAACTTGCTGTGCAGTTAAGGATGACCTTGAATTTCGGGTCCTTCTGCCTTCGCCTCCTGGTGCTGCCATTATAGGCATGCAGCACTATGTTGGTTTATGTTGCAGTGGAGGACAAATCCAGGGCCCCCATGTATGCTAGTCGACCACATCACCAACTGAGCTCTATCCCAAGCCCTGAGAAAAAATACTTTAATAATTTAAATTGAAAAATAGTAATTGCGCATGTTCAGTGGGGTGTAATTTGATGTTTTAATCTATATTTACATTGTAGAGCCACTCTAGCTAATTAATATAGCACCATCTCACCAACTTAGCATCTTTTCTTGGTGAAAATGCTATAGCCTTTTAGCAATTTGGGAAGAAGCTCATTATTATCTGTGGTCACATGGTGCAATATTATCATTATGAACGTTCTCAATATAATCATTATTCAAGAGCCTCTGTTAGGAAAAACTGTATGTGTGTGTGTGTGTGTGTGTGTTTCAGGATGAGATTTAAAAAGCTGAAGTCGTTGGCTTCAGCAAATGGCTAGAAATAAAACCTGATCTCCTTGAAGCAAACAAAATGGGAACTAACTGCCCTTCCCAGAAGCTTTTTAAAATTTATTATTTATTTATTTATTTATTTATTTATATTTTATGTGTGTGAGTAGTTGGCTTATATATAGTAATGTGCACCATTTGCATGTTTGGTGTCCATGGAGGTCGAGGAGGGTGTCAGTCTCCCTGGAACTGGAGTTGCTAGGGACCCTTATAGGCTACCATGTGGGCACTAGGAAACTGAATCTGGGTCTTCTGCAAGAGCAGTAAGTGCTCTTAACCACGGAGACGTCAGGCCCCAGCCAGGTGCAAGAAAGGTCACTGGTTTCTGGGGTGGGGGGATGACTTGATTGGTAGAACGCTCACAAGCGTGAGGACCAGAGTTGGGTT
>CABHPH010150815.1:5774-41135 GCA_902168325.1 Peromyscus nudipes
AGGACTCAGACCCCGCTCCCAAGCTCTGCTCCTTGTCGGGCTGAGGGAGGAGTAGGTCTGTGTTAGCTGGAGTCCTTCTAATTAAAATGCGGAGCCAAGGGTTGGAGTCTGATGGTGGGGTTTCAGTTAGTGTTTGTGCCTCTGTCTCAGGTTTGTTTGTAAGATACGTTATAAAGTAGGAATAATAGTTGTTTTGTTTGGATGCCAACATACTGCCTGCCTGCCCGCTGTGTTTCTAGAGGGTGCCATGGGAAGTGATTGGTGTGGGCCAGGAGGAAAAGTCAGAATGGCTGTGTGTGTGTGTGTGTGTGTGTGTCTGTCTGTCTGTCTGTCTGTCTGTCTATGTGTGTGCACAGGCACGTGTGCGTGCGCATGTGTATATGCTCACACACGCTTGAGAGTGAGAAATGGATAAGCTGACCCACATCTCAGCTCAAAGGACAGAAAACTGTAGGGCTTTTGTACCGGGAGGCTTCTCCTCCTCGGGTTTTATTTCCATGCGCATTTAGTTATGAAAGCCAGTGGAAACCAGAACACCAGGAAAACAGCTGTTCTCATGGTGTCTCTAAGCTGCTACACAAGGGAGGCTTGGACTTGCCCCAACTTTCCTGGTCTCATACAATGCTGATCCTTCTCCGCCTCCGTTTCCACCTTGGGGGTTTGTGACTTGCTCTGAGTTTCACAAACCTACCTGATTCCAGCCCTTTGGGTCCGGTTACACGGCCTTAGTAAATGGGGAAGTTTTGTGCCCTGGTTCACGTTGTTCACAATTAATTGTGTTTGCTTTTAAAAACAGAACTCTAAATTGTCAGTATTTTAAAATCCACAATCAAGGTTTCAGCTTGGCATACCAATTAGGAACAGCAGAGTTGAACTGCACCTGGGATTATCCGTATTTCTTATCTTGCCGCGTTGAGCAGTTGACTATGAAATGTTTTCCTGTGGCTCCTTGCCTGGCTGCATTTTGGACAATTAAAACAGGTGGTTGTACCAGGCCCAGGGCAAATCTAAGCTACTGCAGTATAATCCTAGAGAAGGGTTTCTCCCTTCCTTCCTTCCTTCCTTCCTAACATTTATTTGTTTGTTTTTTGTATGTGTGTGAGCCTGCATGAGTATGTACCAGAAGAGGGCATCAGATTCTCTGGAACTGAAGTTATAGGCAGTTGTGAGCTGCCATGTGGGTGCTGGGAATTGAACCTGGGTCCTCTGCAAGAGCAGCCAGTGTTTTTAACCACTGAGCCATCACTCCAACCCCAGTGCAGGGTTTCCTGAAGTACAGAAGCACTCTTTATTTTAAATATACTTAGGCCAGGTGAGTGTTTTGTACCTATGCAGCACACATCTGAATATATGTTTTATTAATATGTATTTTACAGGCACGTATATGTACTAATATATTGGCCACTTATACATCTGTTTAATAATGCATATATTCATTTATTTAACATGTGAATTAGTTATTGATAATCATAAATCAATGAGCAACTGAGAGCTTGCTGTCCCCTACTGAGCAAGGCATTTTAAGCCCTTTGGGAAAATAGCTTCCATAAACCCAAAGAGAAATTGGTGGAAGTCAGAGGTCTCTCCGACCCCATCACTCCTCAGATTCCACAACATGCAAGGTAACCAAACTCCCATTTAGTGATGCCACCAGGGTAAAATATGACCTCTCATAGGTCTTCTGCCGCAGCCTTCCAGCTCGGTCCTGTGTCTACAGTGTCAACACCCCTCATAGCCGTGTGTGATCTCTCCTACATTAAACAGTCTCATTCCCAGTTGCCACCAAGCTAAAACCTGTCCAGCTCAAGTTTTATCCAGTTGAATTAACACTGGGATGAGAAAATGTCTCTATAAGGCTGAGTTGTTGGGGGGGGGGTCCATGAAATAGGCGAGTTGAGATTTGTAAGCTGGTTTGGAGTTTTTGTTTTGTTATCTCTGGGTGATAGGTGGGATACGGCAGCTACCCCTTGCCCTGTTAGTTCATTCAGTTTTCATTTTTAAATTCTTTAAAATTTTCTTTTTATTTACTTATCTATGATTTGGGGAAAGGAGCTGTGGGTCCCAGGAATCCAAAGCAGGTTGTCAGGCCTGGTGTCGGGCATTTTTACTTCCAGCATTGGGCTCTCCAGCCTGGGATGTTTTTACAACAGGTGGTGGGTAGAACTTGGTCACCCACCCCTTCCCCAGCCAATTCATTCTCAAGTTACACACTCAAGTTAGATTTCAGAAGATCCGTCGAATCTTTGAAATTTAGTCTGAAAAGCTCATGATAGGATCTATTACCCTCCACGTTAAAGTTGATTAATTATGTGGGCACGCGACTAGTCTCTACACTATATGGTTTGGATTTCTAGTCAGTGACAAAAACCTCACAAACTTCAAGTTCAAAAGTCAAGGTGTGCAAGGCATGGTGGCAGAGGCCTATTGTCTCAGTACTCTGGAGGTTGAAGCAGGGGAATTGGGAGCTTGGGGCTAGTCTGGGCTATGCAGTAACACCTTGTCTCGAAAATAAAAATAAAATAATCCAGCCAAGGCAGTGTGACCCATACCTGTAGTACACACATTTGGGAGGCAGAAGCGAGAGAATCAGGAGGAGGTCAAGACTAGCCTCAGCTACATCGTAAGTTTAAGGCCAGCATGGACTACGAAAGACCCTGTCTTTAAAAAAACAACACACGCAAAAATTGTGCATACCATTTGACACACTTAAACTAAAAGGTCAGCTTTTCCTTAGATGTTGAATACCAGTTACCCCATTTCTCTTTCTGCTGAGGTTAACTGAACCATGACATTGAAGGCCATGAGTGAAAGCTAATTCATCTGCAGTGATAGCAATTAGTTGAGTTGCTGACATATGGGTGGGTGAGAATCGCTCCAGGGTTTCCCCCAGTACATAGATCTGCCAGTGGAAACTATTCCATCAGAGACAAGCTGCTTACCTTCTCTCTGTATCTCCCACTCTGTCTCTGTGGCCTGAACCTACCTGATCCCAGCAGCGCGGTACGTGGTCAAGAGGTGTGTTCAGATGCAGCTGCTGTGGGCTCTGGTGTCTCACCAGATACCTGTACCATCTCAACCAGGTATGTGCCTTTCCTGTACCCCAGGAGTCTGAGGGTGGCTTCTGTCACGTAGGTCAGCAAATTCTTCAGGGCGGGTTGTGTAATTCCTCCAGTTTTCCAACCATGTAATGTGTCAAGTCCACTGAACTCTGCCATCAAATCCAGGAAAGCAGCCACAGACAAAATGTGAAGAAACACACATGTCTGTGTTTCAATAAAACTTTACTGGTGGACTCTGAAATTTGAATTTTGTGTGATTTCACATGCCAAGAAATATTTTTCTTTTGCCTCTCCACTCATTTTAATGTTGTAGACATCATTCTTAGCTCCAGCCTGAGGAAGGCAGGGCAGGAGTCCGTCAGACTGATCACAGCCCTTACCTTGAAACTGTGTTACTGCTATTACAACTGTTCTTCAAATTCTGCAGAAATGAGTTTCTTTCTTTTTTTTTTTCTAAAATAAAAAGTGGCTACAAATATTCTCTTTAAAAATCTTTCAAGCCAGGCGGTGGTGCCGCAAGCCTTTAATCCCAGCACTCGGGAGGCGGAGGCAGGTGGATCTCTGTGAGTTCGAGGCCAGCCTGGGCTACCAAGTGAGTTCCAGGAAAGGCGCATAGCTACACAGAGAAACCCTGTCTCGAAAAACCAAAAAAAAAAAAAAAAAAAAAAATCTTTCAAATTGACAGAGGCTTAAATCAATGTTTTCTTTTTTCTGTAGCTCACTTAGGAAAGTGTAATAGCCCTTAGTCACATTTATACAAAGCAGTGTTTTGTAAGGCAGCGGGCTGTTTTATAATTTAAGTGTGTGTAGAGATCTCACTTAGAAAAGTCATTCTTATTATGGCCCATCTTTCTAGCAGATGCTCTACCAGAAGTGAAGGGGCTAATTAGGCCGTCCATGTTTGATGTCTCGTAAGTGGTATTTAAAATATCTTTGATTATTCAGGGAAAGTGTAGCATTCTTTTTTTTTTTTTCTTAAGCCCTGCTCTATTTTTAAGTCTGAATCTGGGTGTACATTTTAGAACATATTTAGATCTAAATACCACAAGTCACGATATATAAAACACAATAAGGCAATGTGGCATTTTTCAGAAAGGTGGGGCATATATCAAGCCAAGCCACGCCTTGCAGATACACTCATAGACTAAAATGTCATGCTTCTCTTCTCAGAGTTATGTGTATGAGTCTTCACACCAACTGCTGGTATGAAGATTTTGAGATGTATTGGTACATTGCTACATGGTGAGATATAGTTAAACTGGACAGGCAAAGGCCATGGGGCCACTAACACAAACACGTTAGCTAGATGGTCCTCCAAGGCTCCAAGCTGGAGCCAGCGTGTACCTGTTTCACGGGATTCAGGTTCTTTCTGCATCCTTCCCTATTTTACTCTTGGTATCAAACTACCCCCATGGGAACCTAGGACACCACCATATCAGGAGGGGAGAAATATCAGTGAGGAAGAGGCAGGATGAGGTCCAATCATGCCACCCAACCCTGTCTTCTGTGCAGATAGCTCCACTATTTGTGACTTGGGTTTGTAGTCTACCACTGCGGGGTGGGATGTCAGGACTCTGCCAGTCAGCACATTTGGAAACCATTGCCTAATTTGGTTACATTTGTTTTTTTTCTGCTCTGTTACCCTCAGGGACATAGCCTCTGCCTTCTAAAATCTCACCTGCTACTATTAACTAAGACCTTTTCTCTTGGGAATTGAGAGTAGTGCCGAGGTCGGGTGCAGTGTTCATATCAACCACACTGTAATTACCTTTATACCGGTGGTGAGTCCTGGTAACAGATATGCCGGGGGAGTGACTGTCCCGGGCAATAAGAGGAAGCTGGCCTTGCTCCAGCCCAAGAGTGAGTCGGTGGGACAAGCAGGGGTGGCTCTCTGAGATTCTGACCTTGGGGTCTGTGCTGCAAGGCATGGCCTCCACTGGCTGTCATGGCCTCATTGTACTAGGGTGACTCCTACAGGATTGGGCAATGCCATCTGGCATGAGAGCTGCTGACAGAGGAGGCTGGGAAAGAAGAGCTGAAGGGGAGGAATGGAAAGGAAAGAAAAGACTGAGGAGAACGTTGACAAGGGTCTGGAAGGGTCTGGTCCAAATGACGTCCTGGAAGTGAAGTGAATGCCTGAGAAGGAAGACAGCCAGTGGAGATCAATCATCTTGGGGTCGAGGGAGACAGAGTTACAGAGGGAGAAAAACAGCACGCTGACCCGCTGAATGAGCAACACAGATACTGCTGTGGTTAATGGAGAAAGGCTCAGCTTTCTTATAAATGGTGCCAAAGAAACAAAGAAAAAGGAAGCTCTACTCGAAAAGACAATTCCACCATAAATTAAAAAAATAATAATTCAGATAAACCCAGTCTCAAAAAACCAAAACAATGATGATGATGATGATGATGATGGTGATGGTGATTCAAAATGGGGCAGAGACCCAATATAAATCCAAACTGTAAAACTTCCAAGAGAGAAGCTCTTAGTAACCATGAGTTTGAGCAGAGGAGTTCTTAAATACGACACAGAAATCATGAACTATCAAAAAGAAGAACAGGGCACAGAGGAGGCCGAGCTGGGCTTAACCTAGCGTGCATGTCCCATCCCCAGCAACGCATACACCAGGTGTGGGGTACACCTGTAATCCCAGCGCTGGGGAGATGGATGCAGGAGTTCAAGGCTAGACTCAGCTGCATAGAAAGTTCAAGGCCAGTCTGAGTTATACAAGAGTGAGGAGAGAGGAAGGAGGTGGCGGGAGGCAGGAGGATAATGATGGTAAAATGGTAGTCAGCACAGCCGTCCATCTCATCTGTCAAGTAACAAAGGAAAATGAGTTCAAAGCGAAGAACTGAATTTAGATTAGACTGGCAAATAGCCTCCCATTGGACTAGGTTACTGCGGGGGTGGGGAAAGTTTGGGCATCTCTATGCCTGGAAATCAGATACAAAAAGGCCAAAGCCTGTTCTCTTTACTCTGTTTGATGGTAAGGAGGCTAGGGAAGCTGGAAGACGATCAAATGTGCTTGTCCCGCTCAGAACCCAGATTACCTCCCTGCAGCTCGGAGGCGGTTGTGGTTCATCACTGCTTCCTAAAAGCTTCATCCATCTTCACTAAGAACCAGGACAGAGGCAGGAAGAGGTTTCTGCCTTTTGTCGTAGATACCTAAGGCTGCGTGGTACTTCATTTGCAGAGTGGGGTAATAAAACACCAAACCTCATCATTTCTCATTTCCTTCTCTCTGCTTCATAGATACTGAATGTGTGTACAACTGAAAAACAGTTGTGTCACCTCACACATTCATGAACACAAAAGTCATTTGTTTATGCTGTGTGCAACCATATGAGCCTGGCTTCATAGGCAAAGGGAACCAAGGGAATTTGAGATGTGTATGCAGAAGTAAGAAACACACACATGAGACATGTATACAACAGTAAGAAATTCAGAATATGCAGACACTCAGAAAAGGACAGCCTTGATAACTGAGTACCCATGGGTATCACCAGCTGATAGAACAGCGACAATGCGACTGTAGGCTGTTGGCACCAGCTGCCAATCAATCCTGCAAGGTGAAGTAGTATCCCAGCTTCCAGGCCAGGAGATGGAGGCTTGGAGAAGGCTCATGGTCAGTGTCAGAACCAGGAGCCAATCTCGGTCCATTTGCCCCCCCACAACCAAGCCATACCAGCCACAAACTCAGAACTACCACTAGGCCTGTTCCCAGGAGTTTTCAGATCCAAGACAGGCTAGCTTACTTGACAGGGAAAGACTTGCTAATTGCAGACTTGCAAAGGACAAGAAGTGTGTAGGGCCGCCAGAAGCCACGACTATGAATCCTGTGATTTCAGGCCAGAGAAGCCTTGGCTGGGTGGTCTGACTCCTCTCCTCCCCTTAGGCAAGTCAGTGGTCCAGACTTCTGGTCCTGGAGGCTGGTTTCTATCAGTCTGGCTGGCAAGGAAGTCTGGAGCCTCCCTGCTCCCTACAAACACCTTCGAAGGACCCAACTGAAATCTTCCCAGGGGACCCTGATGCTAACCAACCAGAAAGCCTACCTTCTGTGTTTCTTACTGTCCTCACCCAGTTCCTCATGATAACGCCTTCCCACCTATGTGCAGGGCATCTGTCCCAGCTCTGATGGTGGCTTTAGATCAGCGCCCTTCGAAGTACAAAATTCTCTGGTGGGCCTACAGCACACTAAGAGACGCTTCGGCATTGATCTGAAGACATGCCAGAATTTTTCTTTTCCAAATCTTACAGGGAAATCACAAAATCCTATAGGTTTTTATTCTTGCACACGAGGAAGGGCTTTTTACCAATCAGTAAAGTAGAACCTCTGGTTCTTAAAATGTGTTTTTTTATGAACCCCAATAATTGTGTTACTCTGTTTCCTTAGACTTCATATTCTTGAGTCTATTTTGACAGCTAACTATCTGGATGGTACCTGGAAACTGTCTGAGTTTGGGACCTGTCTTAGTTTAGGTTTTTATTGCTGTGAAGAGACACCGTGACCACAGCAACTCTTATAAAGAAAACGTTTATTGAGGCTGGCTTACAGTTTCAGAGGCTCAGTCCATAGTCATCATGACGGGGAGCATGGCAGCATAGTGCTGGAGCTGAGTGCCACATCTTGCAGGCAACAGGAAGTCAACTGTCAGACTGGGAGATAGCCTGAGCCTTAGGAAACCTCAAAGCCCGCCCCCACAGTGACACACTTCCTTTGACAAGGCCACACCCACTCCAACAAAGCCACACCTCCTGATAGTGCCACTCCCTTTGGGATTATGGGTGCCAATTACATTCAAACTACCACTAGACCCTAGGTTGGCAGAGAGTTGGGATGGTGCAAATTGGAAAAAATACAACCAGTATTGTTCAGTCACAGTCGTTCATTTAACGAACACACTTTGTCGAGTATTTGGTTATAGCTTACTTTTTTATTTTTATTTGTTGTCATTTTAAGTATTGGCTTCCTTTTCCATTTTTTTTTTCCTTCCAACAGAAGTGGAAATAGGTGTAGAAAATGAGCCATGGGGTGATACCAATACCATTTGAAAACCACCAGTCTCCTAGGAGAATCTCCCAGAAAAGGTCAGCTCCTTAGTTGGGTGTCACAGCTGTTTGCCTCTGCACCTTCCTTCTTTGTGTAACTCAAGCTGGCCACTCAACCCCAGGAGCTTTACAGGTTGAAAGAGTTGGGTTAAATAACTCCCTCATCCATATAGAACCTTCTGACCCTTTTTGGACTAGCTAGCTCAGAGCAGAGGCATGTAGATGCCAGCCAGCTTGATCATATGCCTGACAAGTAAGTATGCTTGTTGCTCAGAAAGACAGAGAGCTGCCCGGGTTTCCATGCAAATGCCAGGAAGGTTCAGATAGTTTCATTCATTTGAGTGCAGAAAAAAGCTCCTGCTTCCTGGAGATAGGCTCATCTCCTATCCACCACCACCAACCACCTGCCTGCTATTAATTTTTTTAGTGAACATAAAGTCCGTCTGTCTTCCAAGGTTTTGTAGTCAACTTGACTTGTAAAATCTAAAAGCCTTCTGTCCCCAGGTCCTTGCAGTTAGCTCTGCCCCAGTGACGGCCTTTCTTTCCATCCATGATTAGCATCAGTACTCAGTGACTTTTCCATGTCAGGTTTGGGTTCACCATAAGCCACGGGTGGCAGATCACCACTGAAACTTCTTTTCCTTCCTCAGAGCAGCATGTGTATCTCAGGGGAGGGATGCAATGAACTGTGGGAAATTCCTTTAGCAAGATTCTGAGAATGATGGAAAGAGGCCTAAGAGAAAGTTCTTTTAGTCACCAAGGTGGCCCTAATAGTAACTCTGGTCATAGAGCACCCAGGCAGCCTCTCTATCTATAGCAGAGGTGGCCCTGCCTCCTGCTTCCCTGCTAGCTGGCTCAGAGCTATCCCTGGGTAGTCAGCTGTTGCAGGAGCTTGAGAGATGCCTCCTGCTTGCGCATTTTAGAGGGAAGCACACATGTGTGACCATATTGACATTTGCATGAAGGCTCATATATGAACAGTGATAATCCCATTGCAGCTGTCTCCCAGCAAATGCAATTACCCCTGCTTTAGATAGAAAGGAATTAAGGCTCCTCTTTGTCAGAGGCCCCAGTCTGTCTGGAAGAAAACCAGCTGAATCCCCGTGCTTCCTGGTGTGTGGCTCAGGAGCTGCTGCTGGGTAAGAAGGGCTTTGTGTGCCCGCCCAGGCCCGGCTTACACCTGCTGTGAGCAGGCTGCAAGTGTCAGGGCTTAAGAGGGCGAGGCCCTAGTGCACTCTTCTCTAAGTGGGCCCTGGTACACCCTCAGGGAGCAGCTGCCACCTTAGACAAGACTCTGAGGTCCTTCCTGATTTGAGAGTCTATTTTAAGGGGAAGACAATTGAAGTTTATTAAATGAAGGATTGCATCACTGTCAGGAAGGAAGGGGAGTGATACAGCGGTATTGGGGTAAGCAGGCACCTCTGCGGGGAAGTGACTGTATTCAGCACAAACGGCTTTGACTCCCACCCCCCACCCCAGTGTGCTGCTGCCAGAGACAAGGATGCCTGCTGTGTGTTCGGTACTTACAGATGCTGTGCTGGGTACTCTTGTTTCACCTGCATTAACTACAGTCAGCCTCACCCACGAGCCCTTGAGAGGTGTACTGTTATTATTGTCTTCCCAACAGATGATAACACTTTGACACTAAGACGTTAAGACAGAAGGAAAGTGAGCATTGCCTCTTGAGGTTCAGAAGACACAATAGGCCTTTCTTCTTCCTTATCAAAGTTCAAAACAGTTGAGAGACACAAGAGTCAAGCCTGAAAATATCGCCTCGAATACCAAATCAGCTGGCTGGTAAATGGATCCCAGAAACAGCTTGCTAATGGTTCACCCTAAATCAGAAGGACCAAGCTACCTTCTTGTAGGCCTTACTCACAGAATGGGGAGCTGCAGTTGAAAGAGTGATGGTTCTGGGACAGCAAGACCCCACCACCACAAGAGAGCCAGGAGAGGACTGAGCAAACTGTGCTCTGCTCCCCATTCCACACACACTAGCTCCTGAAGTCTGCCTCCTCCCCTTGGAGGACTGAGGTATGTTCTCCTAAAAGAGATTCTTGGCCATTTAACAACAAAAGCAGGATGACCTGGTTGACCTTGACCTTGACTCCAGGATGGAAACTTGGGTTTTCATCAGTTCTGGGGAACTCCTTCCGCAGGCTAGGTCCTCAGAACCTCAGCCTTTCAGACATCAGAAGAAACCTTCCCTTTGTTATAGCAAAATCTGTAAGCCACAGGACATGTTATTCATCCAAGAGTACATGGTGAGCAGAGTTCTTTCATCCCTCCTCTCTATCCTGTGTATTCTCCTGCCTTCCACATTTCACTAGGAGGCTAAGGATAGGCAAGTGTGTCCCCTTATACAGTGTGACCAAAGAACTATTATGCAGATTGCCCCCTTCACAGGGGCAACATGGAGGACAGACCTGTGCTTCTAAGGCAGAAGGGTAAGGAATGTTTGGGTCCTTGGAGGGTCAGGATCTCCCTGTAATAATGGGACCTGACTCTCAGCTTCCTGCTCCAAGCCCCTCCTATCCCCCTTCTTCCCTTCTTCTAGAAGATAGTTGCCCCATCTACCAGTGTTCTCTCTTCCTTATTCTTACCTCTCTTGGAACCTGCATCCATATTTCCATTTCCCCAGGACTGGGCTAGAATAAGAATTCAGTTTGAGGCAGATAGTTCTGGATCTGAGTCATTTACTGTGGGACCTGAGATGGTTCCTTTCACCCCATTAGCCTCTGTTTCCTCAAATATAAAGCAAAAGTCTCGATGGCTGCCTCATGGACATGAGGGATGATTAAGTAAACTAACACACCAATATTTAAGTGTGCCGTCTGCCTCTGCTTATGTGTTCTATACATGTGATTTGCTATAATGAAGGGAAGGTATCTCCCGATGTCTAATGGGCTACGACTCTGAAGACCTAGCCTGTGGAAAGAATGCCCCCAGAGGGCTAGTGAAAATCTAAGTTTGAATTCTGGAGTTGGGGGTCACCCGGATTCTCCTGGTTTTGTTGCGCAATGAGGGAGGGTTTAGTTACTTTCACTTACCAATTCACCAAATATTAGAAGTCTGTGCGCCTGGAGAAGTTGACGGTTAAAGTGCCTGTTTCCCAGGGTTAATTAAAGCACTTTTGCAAGGCTCTTAGTTTTGTGACTGGCATGTATAGATAAAACAGAAGGTATTAACATTACCATCACCAACCCATCACTGAGTGTGGGAGCTCCTGGTTGTACCCTGTAGCACTCCAAGATTGCCGAGTTCACGAGGTTGTTCATCAAATCCTCTCTGTTGAGGGGTATCAGTATCCATGGAGGGCTTCTCCTACAAATGGTTTTCTCTTCCCCAACCCCAGCCTCTACCACTGTATTCATCACTCATTGAGAAAGCAGAGCTGCTCAGAGGACCACTTTCGCTTCTCACATTCCTAAGCAGACTGATGTTTCCCCCAACTCCAGGGTCCAGCACTTATATCCACATCTGAGATCAGGATACATGGTGTGACTGTGGCTGGAGACTGAGAGAATCAGCCCACCTGGCCCAGTAGTTCTAGGAGGCAGGCTTGTCTGACCCTGTCTCCTCTGCATCAAGCCTTTGTCACTGCATCAATTTCTGGTCACTCTCATTTTTTTGTTTTTCAAGACAGAGTCTCACTATGTAGCTCTGGCTGTCCTGTAACTCGATATGTAGACCTGACTGGCCTTGAACTCACAGAGATCCATCTGCCCCTGCCTCCCGAGTGCTGGGATTAAAGGTGTGTGTCACTATGCCTGGCTCATCAGGAACTTTGGTGACATGGCCTAGCAAGGGTCAAGGGTAACTAGGACTGTTTTCAGAAACACAAGTCTAAGATGTCACCCTACTCAAGGGGCCATCATTTCTTAATTATGAGACACTCTGCACAATTCTGAGCTTCAAATGAAACACAAGGCTGCCAATTTATGCTCTTACCTCCTCATCAAAACTTGTCTTAGATGTGCTGGAAGTAGCAGATGGGACGACTTGGGTTTTTAACTTTTGATCTATGAAAACTACCCCTGAAGTCAGCAAAACCCAGTTTCCTCATAAATAAGGACACGCTGTGACAAACACTGTTTGAACGTGGGGGACCTGGCAGCCAAAGAAGCAGATCTTCTCCTACATTCTTCCCCTCAGCAGCTTTGTGTCTGTGGTAGGTGCCCTGATTGTCTACATCCAAAGATAGACCATCCTCTGTGTTCACAGGTAGGTAGGAGGGAGGGTGCTCAGGATGCAAGAAGGATGTTTGACAGTCCTACCTCAAAAAATGTAAAAATTATAAATTATTGTTGACGTCTCCCAAACTTGTTTAGCATGGGAAATGGAATTAAACCATTAAATAGCTCCTACCACAAATCTAATCTTCCTTGTAATAGGGAGCAGGCTTCTTCATGCCATCTGCCTTTGGGTCTTCTTCTGCAAAAATGCTACCATCAGGGGCTCTTTGCGACTCCTCCAAAGTCCTTACCTCCCCTCCCTTTCCTACCTTCTAAGCAAGGCGTCGGCTGTGGGTACGTTCCTCAGCTGTCCTTCCTCGTTATCTCTGTCCTGGATATCGCAGGAAGTGCTTGGTCAGAAGCTAGAGAATGCACTCACAAGAAAAACAAATCAGGGGAGGTGTGAGGCAGCGTGATTAGGAATACAAAAGTTTTGATTTGGCAGTCACTAATTCATGAGGGAATCCCACGAGGCTCTCGCCTCCTGAGCTTCATATTTAAGTGATTTTCACATGATTTGTGAGTCAAACGCCAAAACTCAGATGTGTGAGAATCACTGTATCATGTCTCATAACCCAAGTTCTTACATTGGGCTCCCGTTTCATTGGATGGGCAGAAAAATGAATTGCTATTCTTGGGCTTTTAAGCAAGGTTTCAGGTGTTCCCAGGCATCAGCTGGCTCAGGCTGCTCTTAGGAAAACCATGTTCTTGTCTTCATGGCTCTTTGAGCCCTCTCTAGGAAATGGGATTCTTTTTCAAAGCCATGACATATGGTCTTATGTGCCCAGATGTATGAGAGGTAGATTACCACCATCCTGGTCATCTAAAAGAACACAATTCTGCAACTTCCTCTTTCTTAGACAAATAGAGGCCCTAGAGGTGGTCATGGAAGGCCCTTAACATTTTCTTGCTCTGCTAAGACAAAAACGACCTAAACCTCTCATCAGAACCCACCAACCTCTGTCCCCCAACCCAGTGAGGTTTCCTTCTGCTGGTGGAGAAAGACCAGAGCACACATCTGCTACTGTAAGACATTCAGACCATATTGGGAAGCTCTTTCCTTCGCTTTCCCCATTGCAGGGAAAGGTTCAAAGGGTTAAAAGCTGGGGGGAAGGGGGAAAAAAGCTAGTAAAAGTGGTAGATGGATTATCTTCTTGCTCTCACTCTGCGCTTAGCACCTGGGGGGTGGGGTGGGAGGGATAGAGCCTGAGTCCTGCAGGGAGGAGAGAAAGGAGGAAATCATGGGAATGAGAGCAGGTAACAGGCACACCCCTGGCAGAGACGGTGGGCAGCCCTTCTGCTCAGGGACTCATCTCTCTAGACATTAGGAAACAAATTCTCTGAAAAGTAGGCGAGGGAATGGTGTCGGTAAATTTAGTTCCATTGGATTCCTTAAGTAGGTGGGGCTAGGAAGTTTCTAAAAGCTCTGACAGTTGGAGCCAGGCTTGGACGACAGTTGTGGTTTCGCCTTCCCACTCCTTTGCCTGTCACAGAATGCTTCGGTTGGCACAAGGCTGGAGTAAGAGCATTAGTGAGATTGCATTAGCTGAGGAATGAGACAGCTGCACTAAATGACTTCATCGCGATGCGTCCCAGCGTGAGTGAGTGGAGACGTTGTCTTGGCGTGTTTGCCATGCCACACTTCTCACCATAAGAGGGACACCAAAAAAGTTTGGGGAGGTCCAAGGAACGAGAAGCTGCTGCTCCCATGAAGTGCTCTATTCTAGTCTGTGTCTGGGATCTTGACCAACGCAGACCTTCCACACATGTCTGTGGCCTAAAGGATGACCATGAGGTCCATGTGGTCCTCACACAGCCCTGGGTCCCTGCTGAATTCAGATAGCTCTTTCGTTTGCAAAGAATAGCTGGGAATCTGAAAGGGAAAAAAAAAGTACTAGTTCAAAAGAGCTGCCCTTATCTGGGACTGATGTCAGGAGAACAGTTTTCTGAGCAGATGTATCAATGGAAAGGGGAGGTTGACATGGGAAGACCAGTAGCCAGGCTTTGGATGCTCAGAAAGAAAACATCTGTCATATAAAAAGCCATCATAATTAAGATGCTACAGTACTAACATAAACAAATATGGTAGATAGCTATATAGACTTTTGCAGCAGAATAGAGAGGCTAGAAATAAATTGTCTCATAGATGGCTAGAGACACCAAATTATATCATACAGAGAGGAAATTCCTTCCAACAGATGTTCTTGAGAAAACTGGGGATCTACATGCAGAAGACTCTCGCTGTGTGACATTCAAAAACCAACTCATAATGAATTTTAACCTGAAAGACCTAAAACTGTAAATCCCCGGGCTGGAGAGACGGCTCAGTGGGTAAGAGCACTGACTGCTCTTCCAGAGAGCCTGGATTTGATTCCTAGAACCTACATCCCAGCTCATAACCACCTACAACCCCAGATCGAGATCCTTTCCAGGCCTCTTTGAACAGTGCATACATATAGAACACTAACATGCAGGCCAAACACCCACACACATTAAATAACTAAAGTAGATTAAAATTTTTTAAAAACTACAAAATGTTCTTCTTTCTGGAAGAACACAGGAAGGGAGTAGAAGGCATTGGCACCAGTTGTCCATACATGACCCCAAAACACAGGGCAATATATATATATATATATATATACATATATATACATATATATGTATGTATATATATATAAAGGTCTACCTTAAACTCAAGAACTGGCTGCACACCATAGGCAACAATCTGCAAAGTGATCCACAGAGGAAAAGGCCCATCTTGAAGGGGAAAAAATAACCACAAGTCACATGTAACAAAGGATTAACATCACCACTGTATAAAGAACTTCAGCTCAACTACAACAGACCAAAGAACTTAATTTTTTTTTTAATGGGCAAAGGATTTGAAAAGACATATGTCCAAAGAATCTACAGAAATAGCCAATAAATGCATGAGAATATACTCAGCACCACAAATCATTAGGGAAATGCAAATCAAAGCCATGAGATGTCATCTCATGCCCATGAGGTAGCTGACTCTTAATAGATCAAACAATTAAGAATGTCACCAAGGATGCGAAGTTGGAGCCTGTGTATACTATTGGTGGGAATATAAAATCATGGAAAACAACATGAAGTTTCCTCAAAAACATTGAAAACAGAATTATCATACAGTCCAGCACCCCTACTTCTGGAATCCATCCAAAGGAATTCAAAGCAGACTCTCAAAGAGCTGTGTACACAACCATGCTCATCCCAGCATTACTTATAATAGCCAATGGCCGAAGAAAACAATATATTCGTGCATGGATGAATAGAAAAAGGGAATGATCATATACCTACAGAGGAATATTATAAAGCCTTTAGAAGAAAAGAAACACGGTCAAACGCTACAGCAAGGATGAACTTGAGGTTATACTAAGTTAAATCATAGCAGGCCTTTGGCTGTACTGCCAGCTTCCAAATAACAACACTGAGACATTATTAATTATGAAAGCTCGGCCTTAGCTTAGGCTTGTTTCTTTTTCTTTTCTTTTCTTTCGGTTTTTTTTTTGTTGTTGTTGTTGTTTGTTTTTTGTTTTTCGAGACAGGATTTCTCTGTGTAGCTTTGGAGCCTGTCCTGGAACTCTCTCTGTAGTTGGCTGGCCTCAAACTCACAGAGATCCAGCTTAGACTTGTTTCTAACTAGCTCTTATAACTTAAATTAACCAGTTTCTATTAATCTACAAGCTGCCATGTGGCTTGTGGCTTTTACCTCTCCTCCTGTATGTATGTCCTGCTTCCTCTGGTCTCTCTCCCCCCACCTAGATTCATCTCCTCTTCTCTCTCTGCCTGGAAGTCCCACCTAACCTCTTCCTGCCTAGCTACTGGACATTCAGCTCTTTAGTAAGCCAATCAGAAGGCCCCTTGGCAAAGACACATCTTCACAGTGTACAAAAAGATTATTCCACAGCACTAAATAATCCATTTCAAAAGGACAAATGTCAGATCTTTCCGTCTGTGTTAGTCAGTCCTTCATCACTGTGGCAAAATCCCGGGGAGAAGCAACTTAAAGGATGAAGGGTTTCTTTTGGCTCATGGTCTTCAGTCCATGCTAACTTGGCTCCTTTCCTTCTGGGTTCAAGCATGGTGAGGCAGAACATCATGGTGGGGAGTATATGAAAGCGGCACACTTTATGGTGGACAGAACACAGAGAGAAAAAAGAGTAAGTGCTTAAGGACAATATAAGCACTTCAAAGACATGCACCCACCTTCTAGTACAACGTTTAGCCATGAACCCATCCATGGGGTAATCCATTGATAAGGTTATGTCCTCGTGAGTCTTTGGGGTGGGGAGTGGAGAGGACATCTGATATCCAAATCACAACACCACTATGCGAAATATCTAAAGAAGTTAAAATTTGCAGAAATGGAAGACAGAAAAGTGGTTACCCAGGACTGGGAGAATCCATGTTTCATGGATATTGAGTGTCTGCTGTAAGATGAAATGGTTGAGATCTGTGCACAACCATTTGTATGTACTGCTTACCTGATATCCCAAAACTGTTTGAGATGATAAACTTACTGTCGTATGTTTTTACTACAATAAAAGGAAGAGGAGAGATATGCTATTATATATTTTTAGCCAATCCATTTTTCTTCTAAGAGTTTTTCCTGCAAGGTTTGCCAAACCATGGTACAGAGCAGAATCAGGGTTCTAACTGTTGGCCCTTATCCCTCAACCTAGCAGGTCAGCTGGTACTTTGCCAGCTCCTTGTCAATCAGCAGTGTGCTCCTGGATGGGTAGATACCCCCAACTGGAGACTATTTCCCCCTAACATATGGTATCCAGGAATACACACCATTCCTACTTCTATCTGCCTCTCACTGGCTCCGTTTCCTCAGTGCTCAGCTCCAAATTGGAGATGCTTGGTGTTAAGTAAAGGACCAACTGTCTAACATCTGTGAACACCATGGTGTTCATGGAGCTTTTATAGTATAACAGGCCCAGGGTAAACATCGCTTTTTTCACATTTGTTTTTTTTGAGAGTCTCATACACGAGTACTGTATTTACATCAGGGCTAAACATTTTGCGCACAGCATCTAGGTTTAACCTCTTAAGGACCCTCTGAGTGTCAGGTAGCTGTCAGCCACACTGTACAAATGAAGAAACTGAGGCCCAGAGGCTAAGGAGCTTCCCCAGGATGACGTTGACAGGGGTACTATGGAAGTCATCGGTAACACTGCCACAAGCCATGGCATCACTGGCTTGGTGGCCCTGGCCGAGTTTCTTGTCAGGGATGAGGGTGAGGAGGAGGAGACTGACGGTTCCAGTAACCAGGGGCAAGCCCATCTATTCTGTCCGAAGTCAGCAGCCAGACCAGCCCTTACCGTTTTACACATCCACAGTTTAATTTGTCCATAACAAAAGACCAGGCCCCCTTCCGACTTGCTCATTTCCTCCACTGACTACGCACAGGTCAAAAGAGGTTGGTGGCTGCCATCATTCTGTACAGGGGAAGGTAACAGTCCACGCAGCACTGACTCCTGGACCTGCCTGGTCACCCAGAGCCACATAGTTGCATTGCAGGGCACAGAGCTATCCTACATCAGCCAAGGGTCAAGCTCAGCAAGATGTGCTTGTCTGGTTGGGCGTCTGCTGGATCTGAGGGAAGATGGGTACTCTCTCACAGAGCATGTGCTGTCTGCTCTCTGATTATGCTCCGTGTTGGCCGTCTCTCCCTGGCCACAGCCTACTGAGAATGCTTTATTCTCAGTAGAATTTGAAGGTTTTCCTGGGGGACATCTGAAGGTGCCTTGAAATTTATTTCAGCACACTTATTTGTTTACTTGTTTATTATTTACTTGGTGAGCTACACACACGCCACAGCACAAGTGTAGAGGTCAGAGGACTCACCTCGGAGAGTTGGCTCTCTTCTTCCGTATGTGGGTCCCAAGAATCAAACTCAGGTTGTCAAGCCTGGTGGGAAGTGCTTTTACCCACTGAGCAATTCACCAGCCCTGGACCTTTTAATCCTAACACTCTACTAAAGAAACAAGCATGCCAATCGGTCAAATTCAGGTTTAGTATGAAGGATGATTATGTGGAAGACAATCTTTGCCAAAAACATCTTCATTTATTTAGTCAACAATCAGTGTTCCCTAAAGTTAAAACACAGTGCTGAGAAAAGTGAGCCCTTTAACCCTCGTGGCAGTTTCCATGGGGCTGCACAGATGGTTCAGTGGTTAAGAGTACTGGCTGCCCTTCCAGAGGACCTGGGTTCAAACACCAACACCCTCATGGTGACTCACAATGGTCTGTGACTCCAGTTCCAGGGAATCTAATGCCCTCCTCTGAACTCCTAAAGTTAATAAATCTACAAACATTTTTTAAAAGCAACAATTTTCATGCTGGTTTAATTCATGTGTGTTGAAGGTGTGTGCACACATGTGTGCATAGCATGTGAGGCCAGAAGACCACGTTCTGTGTCATCCCCTCAGTCATTGTCCACCTTTGTTTGAGACAGGGTCTCCCTGGTTTAGAACTCACCAGGTAGGCAAAGCTGGCTGGCCAGTGAGCCCCAGGGATCTTCCCGTCTCTGCCTTCCCAGGCCTGTGACCCAAAGCAAGTGCCACTGACCTGTTTGTTTGTTTGTTTGTTTGTTTGCTTTGTTTTGTGAGACAAGGTCTTACTAGATGTCCCCAGCTGGCCCTGAACTCACCATGTAGACCAAGCATGCTTTGAACTCACAGAGATCTGCCTACCTCTGCCTCTAGAGTGCTGGGATTAAAGGCATGAGTGGCTAGGTAGGTCTGGCCCATTTTGCTTGTTTGGATTTCCAGTATGGGTTCTATGGATCTGACTTAGGTCTTTCTTCATGCCTCCAGGACAGGCACCTGACCAGCTGAGCTGTCTTTCTAGGCCCAGTTTTTCATGATTTTTGTTTTGTTTTGTTTTGTTTTTTTCGAGACAGGATTTCTCTGTGTAGCTTTGGAGCCTTTCCTGGAACTCACTCTGTAGCCCAGGCTGGCCTCGAACTCACAGAGATCCTCCTGCCCCTGCCTCCTAAGTGCTGGGATTAAAGGCATGTGTCACCACCACCTGGCTCATGATTATTTTTAAAAAGGGTTTTAGGACCAGTGAGACCGCTTAGTGGGTAAAACTGCATGCCACAGAAGCCTTCTCACCCGAGTTCCAAGCCAGGAACTCACAGAGGAGAGAACTGACTCCCACATGCTGTCCTTGGACTTCTACACACATGCCATAGGACTTGTTCACACACACACACACACACACACACACACACACACACACACACACACACAAATAATAATAATGATAACAAATAAAATTTAAATAAGTTAAAATAAATAGAAAAGGGGTTTTAGGAAGCTAATCCTTGTATGTGAAAGTATGATTTGTGACAAATTCAAATATTCCTTCAGTGTGGGTTGACTGTCACTTTCTTTACTTGACATGTATACTTTCATGGAAAAACCTTGTTGAATACAGTTCTATTGCCCCTGGGCTGGTCTGTCTGTCTGTCCTTTCAACTATGCATATTTGCCAAGGACTGTTGGGAGGGAAGGAAGCGTCCTTCCCAGGGGCTACTTGAGCCTGATGGGTGGTTTCCTTTCTTCTTGCCTCTGAGCTGCTTGATTTTTTTTTTTTTTTTAATGATGAGCTTGGACAGAATCAGACCATCCTAAAAATTAAGCCTAAAAGCAAACAAAGTTCAGAAAAGCAAACAGGGCTGCATTGCTGTGCTTCTGGCTTTCTTGGCAGGAGTTACTCTCAGCCACCACTCCCCACCCCCAACCCTGGGGCAGGACCCCTGAAGAGGGCTGGACTGGCAGGCTTCCCCATTCAGGGTCTCTTTGGTAGTGGTTTGCAGCCTGGTAAACAGTGAATTCTTGAAGCGGCCAGTAAATGCCAGGCCCTGGAAGGCTGGAGTGTGTTTGTGGGGTGCCTTGACTTCCTCCCCATGTGTTTGTGATAAAATCAGAGATGAAACTGGCTTGGGCTAGTTCCTGCAAGTTTTTCTAGGGGCCCCTGAAGGCCGCCTGGGTTTCCCAGAGTTCTGAGGGAAGTGATGGTGTATTAGTTACTCGAGTTTGTTTTAGGAGTTCTGGCTTTATTTTGAGTGAATAAAATCAGAACTCAGTTAGGAAAGCCATTCCAGAAATAAAGCTAACTATTCATGGCAGGGCTTTGGGGCAAATCCCTTCCCTTCTCTGTGGAGGAAAATTCTATTTATTTTTTGAAGAGTCAGCAGCAGCTCAAAGTCACCATTTCAGTTTGGGTGGAGGACAGACGGGTGTTCTCAGGGGGCAGAGGACCAAGGGCCAGGCTGTGAAGGCTTCAGTTTTGATTTTAGGAGGGGGAGGGGACCCTGTCTATGTGTTAATATTCTTGGAGAACTTTCAAAATGAAGAAATGATCTAGCCTTTTTGTTACCTAAAAGCACAATGATTTGAATTTTCTATTAAATGGGGATAATAGTGCCTGCAGTGATTATTTGACTGAGTTAAGGTCAAGTAATGTGATCAGGGTTCCTGGTCCACTGTGAAGCACTACGAAAACACGTGTGTGTGGGGGGGTGTAGGTGTGTGTGTTTGTGTGTGAGATATGTGTGGGGGGGTGCAAGCATAGATATATATTCATGGAGGCCTGAGAAGGACATCAGGTGTCCTGCTTTATCACGCTCCATCATGTTCCCATGGGACAGGGAGGATCTCTTACTGAACCTGGATCTGTCTGGGAGCCAGCAAGCCCCAGGAACCCTCCTGTCTCTGCCCCTTCCCACACTAGGATTGCAGAAGTGTGTGACCAACCTCAGCTTTTCTTTCTTAAAAGATGTTTATGTGTATGAATGTTTGCCTGCATATATGTATGTCTGGTGCCTGCAGAGGCCGGAAGAGAGCATCAGACTCCGGGACTGGCGTTAGAGGTTTGTGGGATGCCATGCATGTGTCAGGAACCAAAGCCAGGTCCTATGTAAGAGCAGCGAGTGCTCCGAACCACTGAGCCATCTTTCCAGTCTTCACTCAGCTTTTAATGTGGGCTGTGGGAATTTGAGCTGAGGTCCTCATGCGAGCATAGCAGGGACTCTTACCTGCTGAACACTCTCCAAACAAACATGGGAGTCTTTAGTACAAAACCTTAAAGCCAGCAGATGTCTTCTTACAAAGCCCCAAATGGGGTTCCTCAGAAGACGCAAGACCTTGCAGAGATTTAGGCTTTAGGAAGCAATCATTTTTAGAACCCAGCCTCCTTCTTCAAAATTGTCCTGCCATATTCACGATGGAAGATCTCACGAGAACTCCACACTGCTGCTTTGAAAGGCAAAGCACACCTGAAAGTAACTATTTTCCTGCAGATGGGTCCGGCGAGTCAGAGGTCCTCTCCATGCAGGAGTGATGTAACATCGGTCTCATTCGTGTGACTTGGCATGCCATCTAGCCTTTCTGTGCTTGGGTACTCTCTGCTACCTTGCTGTCGGGGCTAGGATTAAATGAGTCAATATGTTCAGGAAGAAAGCCTAGAATGTGGTACACTTGGTGTACTGAATGGATATTTGTGACAGTATCTACTTTCATGTAGAAGTTGCACACACACCTACCTACAGAAGAAAACAGTTGAAGGCCACAGATAAGAGATAAGAAGCTCTCTTCAGGTTTGTGCCAAGCTGTTTGGGGGTAAACCAATAGGACATCTGCCGGCGTCAGGGTGTTCAGGAGGCAGCATCTGAGAAGAATCACAGTTCCTAGTGCTGGCATTTGTGCCCAGGGGAGAGTTTCTTGACTTTGGGCCAGGCTTTGGTTCATCACTGCCACTGGGCCAGTGTGCTTAGTGGATGTGTGGTCACACCACATTGACCCTAAGTACAGCAGTGCCCTGTGGGCATTATGGCTTGTGTGGGAATGTCTTGCAAACTTCTGATATGGTTTTCAGCCATAATTCATGCCTCATTCTTCCCATAGCCTTTGTTATTTCCTAGAAAACTTAGAATAAACTCTCTCTCTCTCTCTCTCTCTCTCTCTCTCTCTCTCTCTCTCTAATCTTCCCTCATTTCACCTGCTTCTACTTTTTCATTCTAAGGTACCTCATAGAAAGTAATATCTTTTTTAAATTTATTTTTTTATATGCATTAGTGTTTTGCGTGTCAGGTCCCCTGAAACTGGAGTTACAGACAGTTGTGAGCTGCCATGTGGGTGCTGAGAATTGATCCCAGGTCCTCTGGAAAAATAGTCAGTGTTCTTAGCCACTGAGCCATCTCTCCAGCCCCCAGAAAGTAAAATCTTAAACCCTTTGGCCTGAGCTAGAGAGGGAGCTAGCTCAGTTGGTAGAGTGCTTGCCTGAATGGCAGATGCTGTAAATCCCAGCAGGAGAAGGGAGACCAGAAGTTCAAAGCCATCCTAATTATAAAGTACCTTCAAGAACAGGTCGAGAGCCTATTTCACAAAAAGGAATAAAAGCAGCTCACCCTGTGAATTTTATGTAGTCCTCCACTTAAAGCGATTTAACCATTACCCTCTCTTTTCCTTGCTGAAAGGTTAGCCATGGTGGGGGGTGGGGTCTTCCCCTAATCACTCATGATGGACATGATGTCCTTACTTCCTAGTCCTCATCATAAGCCATCCTCTCCACACACCATCAAGCTCTGTAGCTGCCTTAGCACATGGCCCTGAAGCGGTCAGCTCAGGCACGATCACACACTGTGGACAGCCTGGTGGAGTCCATCCTCCAGATGCCCACTAAGGAAACCACCTCTACTCAACATGAGTGTGGGCTCACTAGTGCTGACACAGAAGAATGCTTAGTCTGCACCCTGTGTCTAGGGCGATGCTACCCTCCTCCACTCATTCAGCCCGTTATTAATCTAGGCCTTGATGTGGCACTCAGGGTTGACTCTTGTGGTAAAATACTAGTACTGTAGTCATTTCCGCAAGGCATATATAATTTTCCCGTCAATGTGGCGTTAATGTTCTCTTTCAGTGGGCCACGAGATGTCAAAGATAAATGGTTATGAGCCCCCTCGAAATTTGCGGAGTTGACGCAAGCATGAAAATCTACCGTTTACCCTTTAATCATCTTAGCCGGGGAAGAAAGTCTATTTTTGTTGCTTATGAGTGATGGATAGCACTAAACTGACTGTGAGGAGTGGGTTGGGGGGGCCCTCAGAAAACAAAACTATGCTTCCCCATATGACTCCGTATATCTGCCAGGAATCAGTTTAGAAAGGGAATGCGTTGGGCTAGCACCTGAACGGAGAGAGGAATCAAAGATGGAGACCACAGTAACCACACTGAGCACTGGGACGTGGTTGGAGACATGTAGCTGGCCACTCCTGGATCTTTGTGATGTGAAGCCTGAGGATGAAGACAACACAGGTCCTTCCTATGCCTCTGAGAGGCTTGAGGAGCTGATCCGTGCTTCCAGTGGTAAATGATGCCATCTTTGGAGAGCTCTAGTGACATGAGAGTGACCAGCCTTCACACACATGCCATTGCCAGATGCTGGGCTCTACAGGAATGTGTCTTCAATCCTCCCAACAGTTGGTGCTCTGCCCCCCTTTACTGAGAAGGGAGCTCAAGAGAGGCTGATCACTGGCCCATGCCCAGCATCTCCTCTTCTCACTGAAAGATCTGAGCCCAGAGACAGTTGGACTACGGGGCTTGCGCTTCCCGTAACCACCATGCTTTTGAATTGAGTTTTGGCCTAATGAAAACTGGTGAATGTAAAATCCAGACAGCTGGAATATAAAGAAAGGATGCTTTGTCTTACTGACTCATCGGGGGCTTTGGGAAAATGCCCTTCATCTTGGTTTCCAGTCTACAAAAGAATGAATCTGGGCTGGGGGTACGGTTCAGCTGGTAGAGTGCTGGCCCAGCATACAAGAAGGCCTGAAGTCAGTTCCCAAGACCACACAAACTGAGTGTGATTCTCCAAGCCTAAAACCTCAGCATTTGAGAAGATACGAGAGGCTCAGAAGGTCCAGGCTGTCTTTGATGAAATCGTAAGTTTGAGGCCAGTCTGTGGTAGGTGAGCCTGTCTCAAACAAACCAAAACAAATTTACCATTCTACACACACACACACACACACACACACACACACACACGCACACACATACACACACACACATACACACACACACACTTACTTTGACTTAATAATCTTATTTTTGGAAGTTTAGCCTTAAGAAATCTAAAATCAGGAAATTAAGGTGTTCGCTATGTATTTATAACAGCAAAATATTTTAAACAGCTGGTAGGTCCATCTCACTTCTTGGCCTCTTGGCTAAGTTCAAGTGTACCTTCCTGCATGTATACATACACATCCCTAGAGAACTGACAGTTACAGAAAATGAAAATTTAAGATGCCATGTAACAACATAAAATGCTTACATAGAGGCAAAAGTCTAACACATAATCTTTCACAATGTACTTTTTTTTTTATTGTTTTTCTATCCCACCTTTTCCTTTTTCATACCATCCTGCTATTCCCTCTGACCTGTGTTCCATTTCCTACGAGCGCCTTCACCATGCCGCTTTCCTGACTGTGACTTTCCCCAGAGTAAAAAGTTCTGTAGGTTATGCGTATTCCTGGGTCTGTCTTGTTCTCGGGAGCCAGCTTCTGTCAGGGCAAGTGTTTGTGGGGTTCCACCATCCCCTGGGGGAATGACTGCTCTGCTCTTGCCCAGATTCCAGATAGTTTAACTACCTTCAACACATAGTAGAGTGTCTTTCAAGCACTTTTCTGCGTGGTTGGTCAATTTTGAACTATGAATCCTAATTTGTACAGGAAACTCAGTTCTCTAGCAAGAACCAACACTATCTCTCAGGCCTAAGGGATCCTGATTCCTGAAGCCCTCACTAACTCCATACCACCTGCACCCTTGTGTTTGGCTCACAGGTCACGAGGGGCTGCTCTCTTTCTGGTCCTCAAACCCCCTTCCTGTCCTCCAACGCTGCTGTGTATTAAAAAATAACTTATGCTTACTCACTGTTTCCATGTTTGTGGTGGGATGTTTAACCTGCCATGTCCATGAGAGATACTTTTCCATTTACCACAACAGTATGCAAATATATTTGAATAGAATCAGAAACTGAAAGAAACTTTGAGCTTATTTGTTTCGGGTGGAGACGCTAGGTTTACAGCTACAGATTCTATACGGTCCTTCTGTTGTCTTGAAATGGCAGCATATTCATGTTCATAACTACTGTCTCTTGTTCTAGAATGCGTACACCGCAACTGCCATTAATGGGACGGATTTTTGTACATCAGCGAAAGACGCACACAAAATCATGTCCAAGAATTCCAGTCATCTCACGTCTGTTAACTGCTTTGGAAACTTCGTCATTTTCCTGGGAAAGGTGAGCTGTCTTGACTAAATAATAGAACCTGGAATTCAACAAATTAGACAACATGGAGGCTGGCTTGAGAGAGGACTTGTGTTTGTTGCTCTGGGGGAGCTGCCATGCTTCATTATCTCATTCATTCCTCAATCCTGTGAGGCTTCCTGTTCGGCCGATGATCTAAGGTTTCATGTTTCCAGGGTCCCACAGCGTGTACAGACACTCTTTTAATCTTAGTCTATCTTTCTCGCCTCTGACCAATCCCACCATTTTGATCCCTGGTCTTGTCTGTCTAAAATGAAAACGCTACTGACCTCAGAAGTCAGTAAGTTTTGTGGATTGATTTTTGGTCTTAAAGCATAGAAGTAGCATTGATTTGATTACTTTGTACATTATTTAAGGGCAGTAAGTCTATATAATGGAATCTGAAATCTGCACATGGTGGTGGTGGTGAATGCCTTTAAACCCAGCACTCAGATGCAGAGGCAGGCAGATCTCTGAGTTTGAGGCCAGCCTGGTCTACAGAGAGAATTCCAGAACAGCTAGGGCCACACAGCCAGAACTTGTCTAAAGAAAAGGGATCCGAGCAATCTGAGTGAAGTCAGCTCAGTTGTATTCTGATGTCACTTGACTATCTTTTTTTAAAGTCTTGTGTGGTAAAAGAGGCTCCTTAGAGCTCCAGTGTCCTGTGGTATAAAGGACAGAGCCCATAACTTGGAAACTCTGAACTTCAGCGTGTTGTGATACAGGTCTACAACCCTCCAGCTACTCAGGAGGCTGAGCCAGGAAGTTCTCAAGGCCAAGGCTAGCCTGGACAACTTAGTGAGACCTAATTTTTATCTCCAAGGTAAAAAGTTAGAAATGGGCTGGGTATGATGTAGGTCAGTGGGAGAACACTGGTATTGAATTGGGGTCGAGACCCAGTACTGCAATCAAATCAAAACAAATAATAACCTGTGCCTCTCCTGGGTGGTAGGGATAATAACCGAAATGTTGATGAACGTGATGATACGCCAGCCTGATGGGTCATGTCTCAAGTTCCCTCTGCCATGCCACTTGCTGTACCTCTTTCCATGTAATTTTCATCTTCTGGGCCTAATTCTGCATAGCTTAGTTTGTCTGATGCCACGTCCACTTAAGGAGCTGTCTGCCTGTCTGTCTGTCTACCCACCCATCCATCCATCCTATGTATGGATCTGTGTTTATGTGCATCATGTGCACACAGGGGAGGACAGGTCTCAGAGCCCCTGGAACTGGAGTCATAGGCAGTTTGTGAGCAGCCTGATTTGGCCACAGGAATCAGAACCTATGTCCTCTGCAGAAGCAGCAAGCACCCTAAACTGCTGAGCCATCTCTCTAGCACCCCTACTTCCACTTAGATGCTGTTCAAATTCTTGACCCTGATCCTCCCACCATGTCTTCCGTATTCAAAGCTATGCACTCAGTCTTCTAAACCATTCCTCCCTCTCTGATACGAATACCAGTTTTCAGCAACGCCCACAAGTGAACAAGGTCATAGTCACCGACTGTGACATGGGCGATGAAAACATGGGGACTGTGCCCCATTAGGACTCTATACTTCTGTGCTTCTGGTGTGCTATTTGGTGCATGACCGTCATAGCTAGCTCCCAACAGGTTAAGACATGCTTGGATCTCACGGGTGTGTGCTAATCACACATACATCCAAGGCTCACCTGGGCCCCAGAGATGTTTCCTGTGACAAGAGTAACAGAAGCACAATTTAATTATGCCTTTCAGAACAGTCAAGTAAGGTACAGTTGCATGCAATTTGGTAATACTGTCACCTTAGTCGGATTATGGGTGACAGATGCATTTTCTAATTCCAAAAATATTTTCGGTTCAGTTTCATAATTCTTAATGCATTTACATTTTTCACTTTAAATATAAATTCATTTTCTTAAGATTTCCCATAAGAAGCGTACCATGCCTAATGAGCTTTCAAAAATATGGGATAATTAGTGACTGTAGGCTTCTGAAGGAAATAGCATTCTGAATTCCATATTTATCTTTGCAGGCATCTAGGGGTAATGGAGGCTCCCAGGTGGATTCTGTCACATCTTTTAAAAAACTGAGTATACCATAGCCTATAAGTGTGTTCCTGGAATATAGTAATTACATGTCACAAAAGCCTGGGAGAATCCAATTATCTTGCACACTAGCAGTGGAAAGCCTTTCCACTTTAGTGCCTGGAGGGTAAAACCAATCACTTAGGAAATTAATAATTCACCTATTCAATCGCTTGCAATATAAAAATGGGGTTAAAGCCAGGAGGCACACTCCTCTCATCCCAGAAGTCAGGAGGCAAAAGCAGGGGGATCTCTGAGTTCGAGGCCAGCCTGGTCTACAGAGTGAGTTCCAGGACAGCCAGGGCTACACAGGGAAACCCTGTCTTGAAAAACAAACAAACAAAAATGGGGTTTAAAGAAAAAAGAAGTGGGCAATGGTGGCACACATCTTCAATCCCAGAACTCAAGAGGCAGAGGCTGAGTTCAAGGCCAGCCTGGTCTACAAAATGAGTTCCAGGACAGCCAGGGCTAGAGAGAAACCCTGTCTCAAAAACACCAAAGGAAAAAGCAAAAGTTTTGAAGGGGCTGAGAGTCAGTCGGTGACGTCTGTGTAAGTGTGAGGACCACCACCCATTAAAGATGGGCGTGGTGTTACACGTCTAACTTCAGTGCTAGGAGGTGGGGTGGGTGGAGATGGGGGAGTCTCTGGAAGCCAAATGGATGAGCTCCAGGTTCAATGAGACCCTAACTCAAAAACTACAGTGGAGAGCAATAGAGGAAGGCACACACAGGCACCCATCCACATTATCTCTCTCTCTCTCTCTCACACACACACACACCCCACACGTACACACGCATCCTCAAGTGAGGATCCTGATGATTTTGCCATACTGTGTTGAGAAAGAAGAAAAAGGTTTGTGCATTACATTTACATGAAGGCAAAGGCAAACAGATAAAAAGTTCACGTCTTGTCTTCTCACCCACTGGGCTTTTGTTTCTTCCCTCGATTTTCCTTCTATTTCAGCCTGTCCCATTATCTTTAGACACACACATACACAACAGTATTACTTGTAGTTGAGGGGGGGGAATAAAACCTTCGGTAAAATAGCTAACTGACCCTATTCATAAAGGTCTTCTTCCAATGAGCCCCCTCCATTCATAAAGGTTTTCAACACCCCCCCCCCCCCAGGTACTGGTGGTGTGCTTCACTGTTTTCGGAGGACTGATGGCGTTTAACTACAACCGAGCACTCCAGGTGTGGGCCATCCCCCTGCTGCTAGTTGCCTTTTTTGCCTACCTAGTGGCTCACAGTTTCATGTCTGTGTTTGAAACTGTGCTGGATATACTTTTCCTGTGCTTCGCTGTGGATCTGGAAACAAATGATGGATCGTCAGAGAAACCGTACTTCATGCACCCTGAGTTTTTGGTAAGCACACATTTCATCTCCTGTTGTAATCTCCTTCCTCCTCACAACCTCCCAAAGCGCTGACTAACTACACTCACACACTGCGGGAGGCAACACTGCCCGTCTCATTTCTGGTCCAGCGGGCTCCATGAGTTTCTGCTTCCACCTGGCCCCAAATTCCAGAGGGGGATGGGAGCTCAGCTTTCTGAGGCTGAACCACTTCCTTACAGAGATCCCCTCTCCAAAGACAAGTGAGAACAAAATGGGGCACACGTGTAGGCTCTTCCTTCCACAGGACTCCAGTGGACACAGTAGTAGCTAGTTTAACTTCAGCACTAACAGCTTGATCTTGCCTCCTGGGTAGTCTGGGAGTTTGAACAATTGTTTATGGGAAGCATTTTGCATTTCCAAGCACCACTCATACCCAGGAAGCTTTGGGTAGGGCATATTGCTCCGTAGACTGCTCACCTTTTGTACCAATACTGACACGTCTGCAGCCCTCTGCAGCCCTCCCTCCGGCCCCTTGCTAACAGGACACACCCTCTGCAATGCCCCATGCTGCTTGTATCTGGAACTAGCAGGCAGTGGTTTCCAACAGCTTTTTGCAACACAATGAATTGCTCATCATTTGTCTTATCCTCTTCAGACAGAAGACATTTCAACAACTGAGCTCTTTGGCTGCTGGGGGTCAAATGATATTTTAGTAATCTTCTTTCATTTTGTTGCCATAAACAGGAAGGTTTACGTGCCTTTGGCCTTAAACAACATTCAAAGCACTGTCAGTTCAGCAGGTATTGGATTTCAGCACTTCTACGAATGTATGAATATTAACATGTACCCTCCATTCACAGAAACATAACTATACAATTACCTGTCTTTACGTACTCTGATGGTTGCATTAAAGCTAATTTGGTCTACCCTTCTTATAAGTTTCCACTTAAAAGCCTACTTTGAAATCTATCCCACTATGCACACAAATATTTTCAAAACACTTGGAAAGCTTTTAAAGCCCAATTCCCTAAAACTCTAGGGCCATGAGTAAATGGCTACCAAGAAGCTGTCCTTATCAATGGTGTCCGCCATTCTATCATTCTTTTGTTTTTCAGAGTTTTGTGAAACGGGCCAACAGCTTTAACAATGCACGGTCTCAAGGATGCAAGGACTCTTTACCAAACGAGGAGGGGACAGAACTCCGGCCCATTGTGAAATAGGGGCCCAGAGGCTTTTGTACGAGGAGAACCTGCGCGTGTTTTGACCACGCTGTGATACTGAAACAATGTCTACAGCTGTTTTCACATGAACTAGAGCAAGAAAAATAATGTTAAAACTATGTTTATATGCATCACTTTCAAGGGCACAATATATCTGGGCACAGTGACATACATCTATAATCCCAACAATTAGGGGGCTTAAGTACAAAGACCACCAGTATAAGGCCGGCCTGTGCTACCCAGGAGTTTAAAGCCAACCTGAATGCTATGTAGAGACCTTATCTCAACATAAATACACAAAAATAAAAAATAAGAATGGCTCGCTGGATAAAGGCAACTGCTGCCCAGCTTGAAGACCTGAATTGATCCCACCAGACCCACATGGTAGAAGAGCCACTTCCCACAAGTTGTCCTCAGACCTCCACAGGTACTGTGGTGTGCGTGCGCAGACAGACAGACAGACACACACACACACACACACACACAAATACATTTAAAATGTAAGTAAATAACATACTATGTAAAAACTCACCCGAGTGTGTGAGATCATAACCAGTTTATCTTTTAAGGAGGATTTCGTTAGCAGAAATCTCTAGAATACTGCTCTTACATAGGGCAGGACTTTCTCTGATTCTTCCAACCCTCGACACAGGCTAAGAAACCATATGAGCATCTCAAGTTACAGCTCTTACCCTTACTGTTGTAAGAAAGGCATGAACTCAGCTGGAGCAGGCACACCCAGGACAGGCAATTACACAAGATGCCACTCAGCTGGATGCCAGCAGGTGGTACTTTCACAAATCAGCCAATCGGAAAAGGGTGATGCTCAACCTCCACCCAAAATGAGACTGGCCTGGGAGCTTTTTAAAAAATCATTATTACTTTTGAAATACACCTGAACAGCACCTGAAACGCAGATGGAGTGTGAAAGAGTTTTTCCTCTTTTAAAGCCCTAAACAAAAAGAACTTTGAACATGAGGACAGGTACCTCATCTGCCCAGATGCTGTGTGGAACTCCCACCTAACAGGAGGCTCCATTGGACTGGCTTGGCAGGCCAGCACATGTGATGTAATAAGGCTTCCTCCCCTTCCCTTTCCTAGCTGCCTCTGCACCTTAACAAGAAACAGCCTGACGGCTCAGGTCCACTTTAAATGCAAATGCTTTCTTAAATAGGGCCATTTAGCTCCGAAGTCGTCTACAATGATGTACAGGGCACTCCCAGAAGCATCGGAGTGAGTCATCCCTGAATGTGTACATCATTTCTGTGGGTTCCAGCATCTCCTTATCTGTCTTGGCAAAAACTACCGAAGCCTAACAGCCAGCCCTATCAGAAGAAATCACTTGGCTGAGATGAGGTCAGAAGGCGTGAGCGACCGACTTCCCTCGGTGATGGCACTGTTGTTGTTTAGCTTTCTCTAAGGTGACAGTGATGGCTTAGGTTTTCCTCAGTCTGCACACCCCATGTCCGCTTCGGGCATCATTCACATACACCCTCAATGCATACATAGTAATCCTCCCTTGCCGGTGGAAATACTTTTAAGAGTACTCCAAATTGGATTTAAGATGAACCCAGGGCAGCCAAGTCATAAACAAGAGCCAGATCATTCTTGGCTGTTACTTTACTCTACACAATGGGAATTTCTCTTCTTTTGGTTGTGCTTTTGTTTACGTAGCTCTAAAACAGGGTCTCTGTACATCAAGCTGACCTCAAACTCGAAGAAATCCTCCTGCTTCAGCCTCTCTAGTGCTGGGTTATGGGTATTAAGTCATCACACCCGGTTTAGACTCAGTCTCCATGAGTGCCATGTTGTATGGATTAAATAACGTTGAAATACCTTCTTAGCATCCAAGGAACGAGGCCTCAGGTCTCTGACCTGACTCTGCCTACAGAGAAGCTAGCTAAAAAATAACCAGCCTGTGGTTCATATGAATGTTCAAAAAAAATATTTATTTATAAAAAATACAATGGGATAAGTTTATGCTGAGAAATGCAGCAATAAATACAGTTGAAAGGAACAGAGAGACTGCAGTGATACATTGGCACAAATGAAGTCTGCGGGCACACCACCCGAACCTACGTGTCTGCGGCCATTTTTGTATACACGCCTTCAGGAGGAGCGCCATTCGGCAAAGACCTTGTCAGCTTAAGGAAGAGAATAAGTACACATGTAATCACAGATGCACACTGATCATGACTTTATTTAAAACTTAGCAAGCAGTACTGCAGAAAAACATCCATGTGTCAGATTCTAAATGCTGCATCCTCGATTTAGTTGGCAAAGACCACATTTAGCAAATCAACATTTTAGTCTTCCATGTACAAGCCAGATACACACTACACTGTAAAAAAGAAAAATAGTTTCCTATTGTTTGAAAATACCAGTTTAAGTGTCAGACTGTAAAAAAATGCATAGATCTTCAATAAAAGAATTGGCTGCCCTTCCACGGCATTCCTTTTTACTTCATACGCAAGTTATTGGTTATGCTGTAGGATTTAACTCTCACAGCACTAAAAGGCGACTATTTAGGGAGGCAGAAAAGGAAAAAGGAATGTATGTAAGGCATTTTTTTTTAAGGTACAATAAGCATAATAGTGTTTTAGGAAGACGAGAGAAGAATTACTCAAGGCTAGCTCGGGTCTCACTGGATAAAAACAATGGACTAAATACTGCGCTCCCACGTGTGACTCTAGTAATCAATGCCCTGGTCATCGCCATACTGGTATTCTCGGGGATAGTCATCAGTGTACTCGCCATGGTATTCATCGGGGTATTCTGCCTGGTAGTCGCTATCACTGATTTCTGACCCATTTGTTCCTGTGCCCTGGCTTCCGTTGTGGATGACAGGTTCTGTGGGGGCAGCACAGTACTTGGGGTCATACACTTGCCGCCCAAGCCCATACACGCTCATTCCTTTCTGGGAAGCGACTTTGTTGGTACCCATCTGAAGAGAGATGGTCGAGTTGTCCACTGGCTGTAATGTCAGCTTCTGGTCGTAGATGTCTCTTCTGGTACCCGGTGCCAACATCCCAGCCTGGTATTAGAACATATCAGTACACAAGGTAAGACAGCAGCTAAGATCTAGACTTGTTAATGTTGTCTGAATTATGAAAGTCACACGAATGTGAACATCAACACAGTAACTTTCCATCATGGAGTCATTGAGTCCCGAGCTGAGCCAGGCCATCTTTCACATCTCTGCCCACCATCACCAGGTGGCCTCCGAACACGTACTTTGAGTGATTTCTTCCTATATGTAATACAGAAGCAATACTACCGACTACTAAGTAAAGAATTCGACACAAAGTATATAAAAACAAAGCCCAGGCCTGGAGATAAGGCTCCATGGTTAAGAGCACTTGCCTGTCTTGCGGAGGATCCAGGGTCAGTCAGTTCCCAGCATCTACATGGTGGCTCACAACTATCTGTAACTCAGTTTCAGGGCATCCAATGCCCATTTCTGACTTCCCAGAGTACCAGGTATGTACATGGTTCACATACATACATACATACATACGTGCAAAATAGCCATACACACACAAGAAAACAGATAACTAATATTTTTTATATTTAAAAAAGTTCCACACTGGCATACCTAAAAATTCCACATGAGTGTCTATGAATGGCCACCAATTTTAAACCAGCAAACACGCATTCAACAAGAAGCATGCTGAGCTGATCTAAGGGACTGCATCTTCTCAGGAGGCTGTCACCAAGAGTCACCCGCTTCAGAACACAGCACAGTAACTCATGCCTCAGTTTCCCACTCATGTCATCACACACTTTCAGATACAGAGTGGGTGAAAGGGCAAACGTGAGTAGCCGCTATGGCAAGCAACCGTACGTGACAGGGCATGTTCCATAAGGGGGAAATCACAGGTTTCACCAAAAAATAAAAAGGGTTCCCAAAACTTATTCTCACTATTTTTAGATATAAAGCCCTGCTGCTCTCAAATGGTTACTGGTGCCTCCTTGTTCTCATTATTTATTTGTGTGTGTGTGTGTGTGTGTGTGTGTGTGTGTGTGTGTGTGTGTGTGACAGACCAGGGGTGGGGGAGCACGCTAGACAGACACGGGGTCAGGGTGCACACGAGAAGGCTAGAGGACCATTTCTCTCCAGCCATCCTCATGTGGGTTCCAAGGATCAAACTAACTAAGGACACCAGACAAGCGCCTTTACCCCCAGGGCCATCTCATCCATTTAAAAACTCTTACACTAATGAGGGAATTACCTCTATCAGATTGGCCTGTCTGCACATCTACGGGGCATTTTTTGGATTGCTAATGAATGCAGGCGGGACCCCTGGGCAGGCAGGCTGTCTAAGAAAGGTGGCCGGGAAGCAAGGGAAGCCAGTGGGTGGCATTCCTTGCTGGTCTCTGCTTGAGCTCCTGCCTTCAGGCCGCTGCACTGGCCTCCCTGGATGATGGCCTGGGACATGGGAATGTGAGCCAGATGAACTCTTTCCTCCCCAAGTTACTTTAGTCAGTGCTGTATTGCAGTAAGAGAGAGAACACTGGCAGTTACAGAATTACTTAACCAGCATTTCATACAAATTCATTTCTCCGGTAACGTAATGTTACGTTTCAAACCAGGAACCAACGGCTGAGGTGCCTCCAGGTTCTCCCAGCATCCCTCAGTCCCTACTTGTTACAAGGTATGGCTGGCACACCTGGCCCCCAGAGGCCCTTCCCTATATAACCCGGACATTTTGGTTCCCTGCCCCTTTCGTCCCTTTGGCCTCCTGGCTGCTGTACCTGGTTCCCCTCTCTCCCTTCTCCTCCCTCTCTCTCCACATGGCTCAGTTCAGTCTGGTCATGTCCACTGTGGACTCATCCAGATGTCTCTGCCTCTGGCTATGCTTTCCCTTTAATCTACAATAAACTTTCTCCTCCACCATACCTAGGAGCAGTCATGCCCTTTCCTGTTGCCGGGTGGTGGTGGCGCAAGCCTTTAATCCCAGCACTCGGGAGGCAGAGCCAGGAGGATCTCCGGGAGTTCGAGGCCATCCTGGGCTACAGAGTGAGTTTCAGGACAGGTACCAAAACTACACAGA